>OY723396.1:31476170-31628670 GCA_963210295.1 Ophion ellenae | reverse complement strand
CCCCTGAAGGATGTTAAGGAGGATTGAATCTTGTCGGTAATTAATGAGGAAAGTTTTATAAATAGCCGAAGGCACAGTCATTAAACGTCGTCGTCCTCGTCGTCGGCGTTGTCGCTGCTCAAACGTGTATCCTGAAATTGCTCTCGGCGTTATAACCTCGTCGTCGTATCTTCGACCCTCTTTTATATGATCGCGTTCATCGAATCGCGAATCATCCTATTCGATCTTGCTCTTGCCTCGATCGCAATATTTGCTCATTAATCCGCGATATTGCCAATGCTTATTGATTTTTATTAAGTCCACCCTGGTGCTGAGAAAAGCGAATATAGCCGGGAGAGAATCTAGTGCGTATCGAAACAACATTGGTTCCTGGAGGAATATTCTTTTTTTTTTTCATTTAAATAAAACCATCAATCCGTTTGCGATGGTGGAACATTCATTTTCATATTTTATTGATAAGTATAACGAAATTATTTGCGAGGGAACATCATTTTTGTCAACTTTTTGTCTATAAAAATAACGAATATTTATTTGCCAGGATACACATTTTAGATTTGTTTTTCCATGAATGAGTATAACGAATTGATTTGCGAGGATACATAACTTGTTTTAACTTTAAATCAATAAGGTTAACAAATTAATTTGCCATCATTAAAAAAAATGTTATCAATACAAATAATGCATTCACTTACAAGAATACATAATTCATTTTCATTGTTATCTTTTTTTTTAATATATACCTGATTAACTTAAAATAATGAATAATTCACTGGCATAAAAAAAACGATCGAAGTGTGTTTTTTTCCAACATAATTTTTTGTATCGTTTCAAATTGTTCCAGGCGTCGGGGAACGCACGTACCGAACCGGCTCAGACACGGAGGGTGCAGCGACCGACAGTCCGTCGACGCCGTTCCCAACTCCACCGCCAACCTTGACGCCGAATCATCGCCAAGCGTCACCGTTCCCTCTCGAGAGCACCAATTCCCGGCGGCATCATTACAGCGGGAGTGTCTCCTCGGAGAGAACCTCGCGCAATGGCACTGGTAAGTAACACACCAGGTGGATGGTGACCTGGTTATTCCTGAAGGAATATCGTTTTTTTTTCAATTCAAATATGCTCGAACCTTCTATAATATTTTATTCCTGATTTTCGAAGGCGAAGCTATTTATGCGGCCCCGTCAAAGAAAGGAGGCGGTTCAGGGGGTGGAACGCTTAGCCGTAGATCGCGACGGGGTCACGCAAGTGCGCTGAGCTCTAGTTCGACGGCGAGCGATCGCTCCGAGACGTCATTTCCCAACGAGCACACCAGGATGCATCTCAACAACGGTGAGTTCCAATAGTTTGAGCTACCTTCAAGGTCGAGAAACCAATTTCCATACAACGACAATCGTCTGGATAATCATCGGCTGCAAAATAACAGATTGGTCGAACATCCGTCATTTTTGGCTAATCAGCTAAACGCTGATGAACCTTTCTAGTGCGTTGTGTCTGGAATACTCGTCATAAATGTGGCGCAGATTGCAATCTCGACACGGAGAAAAAAAAATCACTTGGATCAAGGAAACTGTTGATTCACAGGTGGCCGACGAAACGTTGAGTCGAACCACTGGACTATTTGATTATTCCGCTTGATCGTTAGTTCGATGAAATAAAAAAAAATCTTAAAAGAAACTAATATCCCTTTTTGAAGAAACTAATCAATTGGCACCCCCCAATGACGGACTTGATCAGCCCAAATGGATCAACACAATTCTTAATTCATAGGCGGCCACCGAAATATTGAGTTGAACTACTGAAATATTTTATTATTCCGAACAATCGTTAGTACAACGGAATAAATTATTTTTAAATGACCATTTTTTCAATAAATAATGAATTGGCATCCCGAAATTGTTCAATTGCAGGTGGCCAACAAAATATTCAGTTGAACCACTAAAATATTTGATCATTTCGACAAATCGCTCGTTCGATGGAATAAATAATTCTGAAATATCCCAATATTCCATTTTTCCCTGAAATGATCAGTTGGGCTTCGCCAATGACGGAGTCAATTAGCCCGATTCACTTTTTGAATGCATTCCAGTGATTTTTTAAGCATGCGCTAATTATTTGTAGTGGATGAAAAAAAAAATCCTTCAGTGATCAAATTGGTGGCGAAGTTTGACTCGACCGGTATTCACGTGTTCGGAGCCACGTGAACGAATTCACGTGCAGCAAACCGTTGAGCCCAGTCACAATGTTAATTCGACCGGACGTTCATTCGCAATTATAAGTTTGGATTTTCCACGCACGCAGCGAGATCGAAACACGAGGCTGCTGTGCGAGGAGACGTTTTTGCGCCTCGACGACTAGCAGAGATGAATCTCTTCCCGCTGGTCGGGCCAATGCAGCCGGGTACTCCTGCACGCTTCGTCAGCGCTGACGCCCCTAACGTAATTGCGGATTAAAGTCTTCGTACGCGTTAAACTTAACAAGCCGTGTCACGAACACGATTAACGTCTCTAACGCGATTATATCCGAGTTCCCTTATTTTTAATTAAAAGAAAATCACATGTGATTTTGAAGCACGGAAATATTGGATAACAGTTGAGTTAAAAAAAGGTGGCGACGAGTTTCTACCACACCCAAACGAACCCCCAGCAACCAATATCAAATCTAGGACTTTGGAAATTGACGTGTAGTTGGAGTTCAATGATCTGTGAAGGTGAAAACCATTTTTCTTCATCCTGAAATACCCTGCAGTAGAAGCCGATTTTTTGTTTTCATATGTACCTAACAAGATATCGTTTAATAGAACGCTATAGATTCTATCGGTGCGATAGATTCGCACCGATGTGCGAATGACAGAAATATTTAAACCTTTGCACAATGCCCCACGTGTATTTTAATTGAAAATGGCTGTAAGGTCGATCAGAAAGTCGTCTTCTACCAACGAGACGCACGGTAATTGAACACGATTAGGAGCGGATAAAACGTTGTAGCTTCTGTTCGAAATAGAATACCCGTGTTCACGTCGAAATATGATTGACTTGATGGAATCGTCGATATGTTGGATATCCCGTGCTAACGAGATTAGAAAGCGAATCCTCGGGATACGTATTTCCAAAGCTCTTCTCCCGATGTAACGGAGCCTCTACGTGCGTCAATCAATAGTTGGCGGCTGTTCCGCGCCAACTTCCCTTCCAATATACGTTCTCTTTCCGTCAGCGCGAATATACGCACGGACAGTACGCGATGAATAAATAATGCGGGAGGTCAAACATCAGTAGGATCGATCGTCTACCGGCTTGGAAATTGAATTTTTAAGTATGATCTTATTGGGCTTATTTTGGACGAGGCTGATTGCTACTTTTGGAAGACTTGTTTGAATCTTTGTTAGGATTCGGTAGTTGAGTACCAAATGGTCGAATAGATTATTGCTATTTTTCAGCATATATATTTCCAATGTTGCTGACCTGATAGCTGCTTATTCACCATGTGTCTGCTTGCCCGAAATGATCATCGGAATGAAGTTGGAATACTTGTATGTTTTGGTAGGCATAGGGGCAAAAAGAAACCGCAATTGGGTACCAAATAACGAGATCATCACTCTGATAGGCCACGTCGGTTCCAGTAGAGTCAAATTGCTATCGAATGGAGGTCGTTGGAGAAAGTGAGAAATGCCAAAGTGACTGGGAGGTTTGCGAAATAGATTGGCTGGTGAAGGTGTACTCTCAAAAACGTGCGGATACGCGTATATGCGTCGACACACGCTGCAGGGTTATTTAAGGTGTAGAAGAGCCCGTGGAGTCGCCCGTAACAATGGAATAATCGGCAAACTACCTTACGCGGTGGCTCATTAAATAACCAAGGACTTTCTGTTTCCGGAGTTGGGTCTATTGTTGTCCTCGCGTATGTTGTTCGTGCGTTAGGAAAGGTGCCTAGGTGGTTTGTGGAGCTATGCGTTTCGGAAGGTAGGCTGCCAAGCGAGAAAGCGAGAGAGAGAGAGAGAGAGAGAGAGAGAGAGGTGGAGGAGAACATGGTGAGGTTTCCCGGTTGCAGGGTGGTCGTCTCTGGACCTGGTACCTGGTAGCTGTGTACAGAAACGAGCTTCCAGCTCTCCTAGCTCTATTATCCTTCTAGCTAGCCCGCTGCTATTTTCCTCTCGCTCAGTTCCCAGCTTGCTCACTTCAACTGGCCGCCAACTCTACTTGCACTTGCGTTTACCACCACGGCCGTGTCCTCCACACGCTTGCCACCGCTTCGTGGCCCTATATACGAAGCCGAGCAAGAGTAAGCAGAAGCTTTCGGAAGCCTGGGGTTGGCGGGACTACGGAGTAACCGAGTTAACAGTTACCCCTCTCGTCCGGTCGCTAGTTAGGTGAGGTCACTGCGAAGTTAACGGGCCCCTCGGCCACTATATTGTTTTAGGTTGGACGCCGAGAGTATTTAGGCCTTCCATATACTCGCGGAGCTTTTGCGGGTTCGGCTCGCTGTAGTTGTACTCCCCGTGCCTCGATACCGCTATATACGAGCTCGGTCTATTCCCTGGTAGCCGCGGCAGTGGCCGCGTACACTATCAGTCTGGTTGACCAAGGGCTTCGTATAACTATCTGGATGCTGGAGCGTGGACGGCAGGGCCCACTTTGCCTTGGTTACCGCGTCGTCACCGCATCACCCACGGAGAAGACCCCTCCTCCATCCCCCGCTCCTCATGGATAACGCACTCTTGAAGCCGTGAGACGCTGAAGGTACATAGATAGCTGCTGTCGAAGCGACGGCAACGCCGGCACGCCTGCTATCTCACTCAGCGTCTCCTTTGGCCTCTCTCTCTCTTATCTCCTGAGCTTTGCTTTACGTCATACCGCGACTGAAGTTCACCGGAGGATATATAGGGGCCGGGGAACAGTGCATTACACCGTAAGGTCGTAACATTGCGGCCGTGGGACGACGCTGAAAGGTATATCGTAGTGGGCTCACCTAACTTTTTAATGAACTCGGAGGAGATCTCGTTTCGCGGTACCTGATACTCTTCCATCCTAACTCCGCTTCCAGTGTCCCGGGCTGTCTCTTCGTTTCCAACTCCCTCTTCTGCCCGTCTGCCTGCCTGACGACATGTATACTCTCCTTCTTGCTCTGTCCGCCTCGGCTGGCAGTTCCCCCGCTCTGCGTAGAACAACCTACCAATTATTTGGTGACCTCGGCACGGCGGGAAAGAAGGTGGCTCGAAATTCCACCTGGGTGCGGGTCGGCAGGGAGAACGTGATAAGTATGGAGGAATATCTTGGGAAGATTGGAAACTGTGGGAAGATCCGTTGCGGAGGTGCCCTTCGAGGTAGCCGCGTTCAACCGGGAAAGCTGAAAATCTCCGACAACCCTGAATATTTCATAGCGGAACGAGCAGAATCCTAGTCGGCCGGATTCCCGGAGCCGCAGAATCACTAGCACGGAATATATCATATCTTGAAGCTTTCACATAGTCTGTCTCTCTCCGCGTAGGTACATCTCTCTCAAATGGACCTTTGTCTGAAGAAGGGTTTCAGCCCCGCCATACAGAGAGAGAGAGGGAGAGAGAGAGCGCTCCGCCAAATATCTTGCTCCTTAGATTGGCTAAGCCTGACGTTTTGCGAATGACGGAAACCCGGCCGTGTATAGCTATTGAAGCTGGTTCTCGTTGAAATTAACAGGATCGCCGCAGAGACTGCGGCCTCGGAGCGAGATGAGTAGAGAGTGCTGGGTAATTCGCGTCCGAATCCTCCGATGGGATATTGCGCTCAGTGGAATGTCCCTGCGGTCTAATGGCGGGATGTCGAGGCATCTATTAGCAAATGGTTCCCAACGGTCAGAGTTTACCCGCCGCGTTAACTCGTCTACTACCCCTCTCTCTCCGTCTCTCTCTCTCTCTTTCTCTCTTGGATATCTGCTCAACCTACATCCTCGTTCAATCCACTATATCTCTTGTACCAGTTATACACACTGAGTTGATCTCTGTCTCCATCCCTTCCGTGCTATGCTGGTGAATCTCGTCTCTCTTATACGTGCACCATCGTGATTCGGATTTTGCTTTGCGCTGGCCATAGGTAAGCACCTCATCTGAGATCCGCAGAACGTCTCCAGTCGTTTCGACCTAGCATCTGGAATTACGTTGGGTACTCCCTCCATCTCTCTCGAAGGTCACCGCGGGTGTCTTGTTCGTGACTGCGTTGCCGTTTTCGTTGATCGGTTTCGCGGTCTTGGGTACTCGGCGAATATCCACCGACGTCATCAATCTCGTTCGCTCGTGGAATGTCCAAATGAATTTGTCCAATGATCCGTCCTGATACCGCGTTACGCGAAAAGCACCATCTGGACTTGCGCTTGGCAATAGACTGTGCGCAGCTCGATTACCGACCAACTTGGGATGAGATGATTCCACATCGGCAGTCATCAACATCGTTGATTCGTTCCCGCGCATTTTCATTGAGGGAAAACGTGCTGAAGCGTGTTATACGCAGTCAGGGCTTAATCGCCAACTGGATTTACTCTCGATAAAGGGTACACGCTTTCTCGTGAACGCGGAAATTACGTTTCGTGCAGTCGATATCGCAAGCCGAACGGATATGGAGAGAAGGAGAGGGAGAAAGAGAGGCGGATAGAACGAGCAAAAAAGAACGATACGGTATCTGAAGGGTCACCGGAGCCAGAACCCGTTGTAAATTTACCGGACATTACCCCAACGATAGGGCGCGCTTGTGCAGAGCTGGCATTAAAATATATCATTGTCGAAAATTCCCGAGATATAGCGGCACATTCGTGGCCCGCCAGGCTCGGAGGCCATCGTTAACGTGTCCCCGAGCTTCACTCCCACAGCCATGCGGATAAATGCGGCCGGTATAGTCCTGGACAAATGTTTTCGTTGCTCTTCTTCAGGCTCGATTGTTCTCAATGATGCTTGCAATGAATTCGTGCTTCACAGCGATTGGAAACTTCTTGTACACCAAACTGACCAGAGTCAACCTTGCTGGAGACACACTTTCTCACACCTTTGAGGTACCTGCAACTTTTCTTCACGAATGCCTAAAAATTCGTTGAGCGTCTCGGAAAGCGGGATTTCAAAGTAACTTGGCGAGAAGTTTGCTCTCCTTGGTAGGGGACGAAGGTTGGCTTGAGAGTTTTAACCGGTCTTAATCAAATCGCGACATTGTGGGAGCTGAGTTGAGAGCCTCGGGGCGTTAAAGCGAATCATCGTCAAGTCCGCGACTTTTGCCAAGAAGTCCCGACAGGGAGGAGCAGGGTTATACTCCAGTCCACCATTCGCGTTCCATAACCATCGCCTGCGGTTCGCACATTCGGATCTCCATCCCGAGTCGATTCGCCGTTGGAAATAATTCGGATTTACATGAACGCGTTCACCCATGGATGAAGGGAGAAGAGAGAGAAAGGCTGTTATGGTGATACATTGGGTATAGGAGGAACGAAGAGAGATTTAAAGAGGTGTTGGTACATTAAATCGAATCACCGATGCGAACAGCTAACCGCATCAAATCACTGTCCACCGCCTGGCTCGTGAATCCCTTTCGCGCGAGGTGTCTGACTAATATTGTCTCGTTCCACTGTGCGCGCCTCTTCCCGTATTGTGTACCCAGGACCTCGAATCCTCCGATTCTCGGGGTGTCTGTTTTCCTCCCGACAGCTCCCAGGTATCTGTCGCATAAACGGCCATCTTGCAGCCCCAATATGTAACACGCAGACCTACCCCCCCCCCCCCCCCCCAACTGTAAATGCAACCCGTTGTAGACGACGTAGTCTGCCAGGCCCGGAGAGATACGGGCCGAACACCACTACGGGAATCCCCGATGAGGAATATCCGCAGGATCGTCGGGCGTCTAGGTGTCAACGAGGTGCCATCGTAACCCATAATTGGCGGCGTAAATGACCTCGTGCGAGAGACGCACCAGCGGACGGTTCTCCTCTGGCTTACCCGCTCGAATCTAATTACGCGACTCCGTCTCGTTTGAACGACCGTTCGAAGTCCTCCTTGACGTACTCCAAGAAATATCAGTCAGCCTCTCGTGCGAATTACTCGGGAATAAGCAGGCCAATTCGCACCTGCCAATTTTACTCTTCGAGAAGTCCTCCAGCGCTTCGCTGATCAGTGTTGAAGGATTCGCGATACCTTCATAACGAGCTATCGCAGAAGACACAAAGTCGCCTCTTTAGTTCCTGCAGACATTGGAGGGCTTGCGAGAACAGGACGAAATGGAATCGAAGCTGCTTACAGAGGAAAGCAACACGTTGAAAATTATTTCTGGAGCAATTTGGAGCCGAATCGTATGAGTCGTGTACCGCGGCGATAACCCCGGTCGCGGGGGGGGGGGGGGGAGAGTCTGATACGTGAATCCATGTACAGGAAACAAAAAGGGCAAAGGTTTATGGGCGTGCGTAACGCATCGGTGCATTAATAAAATTTGTTCGAGTATCGATTACGTATTATTAACCGTGGCTGAACTCTCTCTCTCCCTCTTTCTCCCTCTCTCTGTTTTATCCCCCAATGTCATTTTAATCCCGGTGATTTGTCGCGTTATAAAAAGCCGATGGTATCGCGTCGAAACGATATTCATAATACGAACTGCCGGCGCAGCACACGCGGGGGGTGGGCGCACACACCACCGCGATAACATAATTTTCTATTTCGTTTGATAATAAACGTGGCCGGTGATCGCGAAACCGTGCTCGCTCGATTTCGCGACTTATCCGAATTACGCGAATTACACGTGTTACACGCACCCATTATTCGTTGCGGGCAAAGAGAGAAACAAAAAATGGAGAGGGCGAGGGGCAAATTGTTACAGAAAAAGAGAAGCATACAGAGTGAGAGAGAGAGAGGTCGAAGTTTCGGTTAAATTGTTCAATAACTGTAACGAATATATATATATATATATATATATATATATATATATATATATATATATATATATTCATGGTATAAAGTTGGCGGAGATATGAGTCCTGTTTATAACAGAATGGGAACAATGGCGTAGATGGCGCAAGTGTGTTCTCCCTATAAGCATTCGATCGCTGCACACACACGCACACACATTTGTACCGGAACCGCATATTTTGAACCCGTTATACCTACGCAATGTTGTCTATCAGGCCACCTGATTATTTCGAGCCCGGGTCTGCAATTTTTCCAAGTCGATTCTTCGATTTTGGGCCGAGGACGGTCCTCGAAATGACTTCTATACGAATGTGCTCCTACGTTGGCATAATGTCTCGTTCGAGGACAATGGGCTACTACGAGGACGGTTTGCAATGGCTTCAAAATCACCTCTCAATATATATGTATGCATATATATATGTCGTTCGACCGTTGCACACACACCGCGGCGTCTGCTGCAGTTGACAGAAACGCATTGCCAGACGGACGCCTGCGTTGCAGTGCGGGCTTTCGAACCTTCCGCTGTGTTCGCAGTACGATTTAATTAAACTATTATTATCACGAGGCATATTGGAGCGAGGTGATGGCCGGGTTTGGCGGGAAAACGACGAGGGAAAATGTGCACGGCTTTCTCACCCCGCGCTATAACGGATACCGACAATCCTATATATGTATACGTGCGTCCATATACAATTACACATAAGCGCGCGGGCTACGTTTGACAAGTGCGGTTAGTCGGATTCTAATGGTGGACGGCGACGAGAGAACAGTCAGGTCGAAAATCATTGAAAACTTTTTTCCTACTACTCCTCCTCCCCCTCTCTCTCTCTCTCTCTCTCTGTCTCTACTCTACTTCATTCTCTCCTTAAGAGGCTACACCTACCTAGAGACGCGAAAAAAATGACCAAATTCCGATTTTCTTTGCTGGGAAACGTTCGGTGAAAAAGAAACACATTTTTTTTAACACAAAGGTACAAATATTGAGAGCCTTAAAAAAAGCTACCAAAATATACAGATAAGCAAGAAAAACATGGCCGCCGACAGATGATGAAATTTCTTCGCGATGTTTGGCGGTGGACACTCCCCAGCTTAAGGAGGTACACTAGCTTCAGCAAAATGGTGATAGATCAATAAAATTTGGTGAATATATTCTTTAGTATTATTCATGTAGATACAAATTTCTTCAGATTTTTTGGTTGTGCCGTTTTCTTACAAATAATTCACAAGCGTTTATTCTTATACCCGGAATATTTACCTATATCTATAAAAACGCTATGCTTATACACGTGAACTTCAACGTTCAATTACTCGATAACGGCACAATGAAAAAATCTGAAAAAAATTGTATTGACATATATAATACTAAAGAATATATTCACCAAATTTTATTGATCTATCACCATTTTGAAATTTTACCATGGTTTAGCATGGCAACATTGTATGAAGCTGGTGTACCTCCTTAAACGGCCCATCTAAAATCTAAAAACCAAACGGGTTATTCAAGTCAACAACAAATGCGAGTCGTTGACGATTTTTTAAATATTTTTTTAAACAAAGTGGCGTCGAATTTGCGAAGTGGCCCAAAGTGGCCCAAGTACACAACATCTATGAAAAGAAGTCGTCGTTTTTCTGGATTTTTCGGTAATTTCTTTCAAGGCTGTCAACACTTGTACCTCTGTGTTTCAAAACTGCGTTTGTTCTTCACCAACCACCTCCCGGAAAAAAAAACGGAACTTGGCCATTATTTCGAGCCTCTGGGTAGATGTGGCCCGTTAACTTTTAAATTAAATTTGTTTATTTATATTGCTCTTCTGCCTATGTTTTGCTACGTCATGTTTGTTATTTTTTATTGTATAGCTTTTCTGCTTGTGTTTTGTTATATCATTTTTGTTATTTATATAGCTTCTTCCTCTATGCTTGTTGTCCTTTCTTATTTACTTTAATTTACTTGTAGTTTACTTATATACTTTTATCCTTGTTCTTTTTATGTATCGTGTTGCCTTAATATCGATACCACCCCACATAATAAGCCATCGAACAGTCAATATATCTCTGTTTCTCTCTCCTTCTGTATACCGCTGTCCGTCTCTGGAGCATACGATCCCTCTACTCGCGTTTGTTCTGCGTCCAACTAATTATCAACAATTGTGCGCCATTGATATCGACAACGCGAGGATTGTTTCCGATGTCCTTGACGTATCTCTTTGATCAAATGAGAACGTGTTCCATTTGCTGACTCGCGCAGTGGGACCGTCCCCTATCGCCTCTCTGCTTGCACTCCCCGAGACGCTAAATGTACTTTAAACCGTAAACTTCTCGATGTCGGGTACTCCGACAAATCCTATTATTCAATTCGTCCATTAGCCGGCGTTTCGGGCTCCGCTCGGCTTTGTTTAATTCGCGTGGCCTCGTACACACACGTGGAATTTTCGGTGGAATTTCCTCCCTCGCGACGAACGATACGGCTGATGTTGCGCCTTCGGCCGGATTCGGTTACTTTTTTTTCGCCACCCCTCGTCCATATAGGTATGTATGGTGGAAGGATTTTTTACACGTATAATGTTGATCTATTTTACGTAGGGATCATTTATGATATGAAGACAATCGGCTGATAAGAGTCCTCACGAAGACCCGAGACAACGGTCCTCTCGAATCTCCTCGTGATCACTTTTCGTCGATATGTTGATAAGAAAAAACTGTGTGTGCGGATGTTTCTTTAATACGGAGAATGGACAGTATCGACGTAAGAGCTGGGCGAGAGAGATAGGTCTTGTTAAGTTGGGCTGCTTGGCGAAAGCTCGCACATGCAATGTACGGAGTTAGGTGGACCCTAAATTAACCTTGATTTACTATAATGTCCTGTGTAACATTAACAAGCCTCTAATGGATACACATTGCTCAAATTATCTATCCGTACGTTATAACCTCCTATACATACACACAGACACATATCTATGTATATGGGTATATGTACGTATATGTGCATATATGTATAGATTGTTTCGGGATGGAGACCGCACAGTTTGTATAGATTCATATAGAGAAGACATATATATATATATACACACACATACGAATGTGCCAAATAATCCTATATATGTATATATATATATATATATATATATATATATATATATATATATATATATATATATATATATATATATATATATATATATATATATATATATATATATATTAGTACACGAGCCATGGGAGGTATTGATTTATAGCATCCGACAGGGTAGAGTGTATCGAATAATACGCCATAACCAATAACCACAACTCCGTACACTGCAAGTTTCACGACGAATATGTCGCACATACACGTACCCTGCTCTCGTGTACGTTTTTTTTTCTTTTTTTTATACCGATCGATGCGAGTAACACTTCGCCAAAAAGGACAATTTGATGAACGCGAGTTCGTTTGGATTGTATTTGAATTCGGAAATGTCTAAATTGGAATGGGTCTTAAGGGGAAGATTTGCGGATTCGCCGATAATTATTTTTTTCTATGAACTATTTTTAAAGCATTGTTGCGGACTAAATTTCGCTAGAACTGATGAAGGAATTTATGTTGAAAAGTAATCTGCCATAGATTATTCTCATTCTTAAAAAAAAAAAAAAATGTTATGTATTTTTTTTGTCCCGTTGGCAGATAACGGAAGAGATTCGCCTCCGGAGCCAGCGCCACCGGAAGTGCCACCGCGCGGTCCCTCGCTGCACGCCACTCATACCCTCCGCTCGCAACAGGGTCGAAACGGTTGTCCGCCGAATTCCGTGGGCGGCGGTGGTTTCACCCTGCCAACGGATCAGGTCCAGCCCGAGCCGTACACCGGTGAGTCGATGTTTTCCCCGATTTGATTTTCCTTCGATTCTCCTAGCGATAGACCGTATTCCAATGTGCATTTGTTGTCCATGTACAGTACGAATATAGTGAAAAATGTCCCTCGTCTCAATTATTTCGTACACTGAACTTTTTTTTCAATTCATTTCAGCGAAAAATGAAATTTGGTGGGGAAAAAATCAATTTGTCGTCCACTTGGGCTGGGAGCCTGGTATTTTTAATTGGAAGTTTGTATTTTCACCGGAATTGAGTTTGATGCTAATTGGTCGGAATAAACAATTACACGGTGCGTGGGTTTTCATTTTTGGGAAATTGTTGGCTGATGGAGGAATTAGCGTTGCCGTCCGGAAGAGAGGTCCCTCGAGGAATATTCCACTAGTAGAGTTTGCCTCCGGGAGAGTTGATCCGAAAAAAATTATGTGAAAAATTAGAGGTATAGCGATGACGACGAAAAAATAATAACAGAGAGAATAAGCATACAAAATTAGGACACGTATAAAAAATGCACTCTGCTTCCGACATAATTAAAAATTCCATAAAACATACCATTACGACCCGGAAGAGTTGTGCGCCGAGAAGTGTTTCGTCCGGTACGATTTTCCGTACGAAGAGTTACAGCCTGTGAGAATAATTTCCATAAAACTCTTCCGTCGCGTACAGATTCGCTTCTGAGGGTCGTCCCACAGAGCAGACTGTCACCATTCTTCGTCCCCGGTAACATCCAAACAATTTCAAACTTCGCCGAGCCACAATCTCCGCCGATAACAATGCAAAAGCCCCCTTCCCCTCACTTCGATACCAAACGAACCGACGAGCTCGCAGTTCAAATCAACCGGTCATTTTCACAAATTCCTAAATCAGTAGCTTGGTACTCTCTGCACTCGTGCTCGCCAACATTGTGCACACGCACGCACAATGATGGGAGCTTAGGGGGTATGTGCTGAAAATACGCCAGAGTCTAAAGTGTCGCGGGAACGAGGCTCCGAGCTGCGAGGGGAGGGGCGAAAGCGAATATGTGAAACGACACAAATGGTGTAGAACTCAGAGACTTGGACAATCTGTTTCAACTAATGGGGCTGTAGATCGTATGTGCCGCGTGTATAATAGTGTACATGGTAATGCGGTAAAATTCGGTTGGATGACGAGTGCCGGGCCGAGTGGCAGAGAAAAGGAGTATGAGGGTGAGTGGGAGAGAGAAGGTGGGAAGGAGGGAGAGGGGAAGAGAGAGAAGTGGTGAGAGAGAGAGAGAGAGAGAGAGAGGGGGGGGGGGGGGAGAGAGATTTGGACTGGGAGATTTATACTTAGAAGTGCTCTATGACTGGAGGGAACGAGAGAGAGGGAGGAGAACGATAAAACGAGGAAGGAGGTGGAGACAGGGCGGGGAGCTGGTATAGCTCCGAGAGGTTTTGCATTAGCGCCCCAACGTTAATTCATTGTAAATATGCTTCGAGCGTATATTTGTTTCTCTATATTTCTATGTACATACCATTAGTATATTGCAGCTACTGAACACCTGTTTGGATCATTCATGTACACACGGCCACCCATATATATATATATATATATATATATATATATATGATTTTACTTATCAAAGTGTACACTCGCTGTAATAATAAAACAGCGTGTGAGAAAGTCAAAATATAACACCCCAAGCGTGGGATCTCCGTATAATAACGATGGAAGCTCATGAGAATTCGATCCGCATGCTCTCATTAATCGATTTACATAACGCCATTTCCCCGATTCACATTCACAAACGCCGATAAACACTGTCTTGGTATACGGGATCCGTATCTGTGGGTGTGTATTCGTTAGTCCCCGACATCATTTATATGTTTGCACGAACTCGCATCCGTCGAGTGGGGGGGGGGGGGGGGGGGGCTTATTAATCGCGATGAGCCCCGAAACGTATTGCGATAAATGGATTCGGAATGATGGCGGACTCGAGAGGGCACGTAGAGGTCGAAATCAGGTAATTAAAATAAACTAAAAAATATAAGGTGCAAGGTGGAGAAGGTAAAATTCGTTTGAATTACGCTTTAAAATAAATGTATGTAATGGTCGTATTAGTAAGAACTAGGATAGTGATTGGGGTACTCATTAACGTTAATTAACATTTCTTTGATTGATATCTAATTCATCAATTAAGAAAAACAGCCTTAAATGTGTTTATTTTTTATCGCGCGGGTATGATTGTTTATTCATCTAATTGAATTAATATAATGGTCGTATCAGTAAGCACGGGGGTATTGATCAGGATACTCATTAACGTTAATTAACATTTCGTTTATTTATATTAAATGTATCGATTTAAGAAAAGACCATGAGAATAATAAAAAACATGTTTTTTTTCGTCAGGACTCGAAACAAGCCCGCAACGATTAATTTTTCGCAACAACCTTTTGTCGTCCCGCTGAATTAATTCACAAGCGAATTCGTGAAATTGTGTTATCGAGTGACGTTTTTTTGTGCGTTACGTCGCGCGGGTACCGAGGATCGAATATCCATAATGTTATTTATCCATTTAATTTATTGACTCGCGATGAGCGAGGGATGTCCGGCGGGGCTCACGTTTATATGCTTATTAGAGTTGTCACCACAAATTGGTCACGTATGTAGCACATTTGGCAAATCAGTTGGTAGCGATCGTCACAGGTCGATTGAATTTTCGTTATTTCATCTCGCCCGTTGCCACCCCCCGGCTAATGTTAATCGGCATAATTAATTGGAGCTCGGAGTTCATTCGATTCAACTGTACCGTTCGATCGAAATCGAGCCCCCCTCGCCCGCCGTCGTCTAGCACTCTTTCGATTTGTTGCATAATTTTTTTTCTTGCCACATTTGATACGTAACAGCTTGACTGCTGTTTTCCTCGTGACAATCAACGAACGCCAACAAGGAACATCACTTTGGTGTCCGCATTCGATTTTGTCGAAATTCGGGGATATGGTGGAGCTTAGAGACGATTAGGTACGTTTTTTTTTTATCGGATGACATCCCTCCTTACAGTGAAGCATGCCAAGGGCTTACCTGCCCTTATGATACTACTGAGCATGAACTAAAATTCTGCTAATGCAAAACGATCACAAATTCGCTATGGATACATAGCAAAAAAAACAAAAATGGAGGGATGAACCACCCCTTTATTTATCTTTCTCTCTCCTCACATAAAAAATGGTGCATTGAATTAAACGTAACGGATAACACTTTGACGGGGGAAAAAGACAAAGGTTGCGATTTTTTTCCGGATGGTAAGCCTAAACGCGTAAATCACATTCCGTACATTTTCGACGATTTTTTAAATAAAAATTAAGAGGGATTGGTGAAAATTCATGGTCATTTCGTATTCACATGATAAAAATATATCAACAGGGACTTATGAAGAAAAAATCCAAATTTTCGCCCATTTCGGACAAACAAAGTTTCTTCGCTAAATCTGCTCTCATTTTTCCCCATTCTCATTTGCAGCTCCCGTCCGTATTCATTCTTGTTGTTATCGTTTGCCCTTCAAAATGACGTTTGATTCATTGAGCTCCGAAATTTTTTAAATTTTTTGTAGAATTTCAAACTGACCATCGATCTTCGCGAATTTTTCCATTGTCTCTTTTTCGGCCATTCTTCAAGGGGATCTTCCGGGAAAACTAATTGAGATAACGGGATAAATCCAACGGTATTCCCTAATTCTATCAAAATGCTTTCCAAAACCCACCCAATAAGTTTACGTCATTCAAATAGAAACGGCGCTACGGCTGTTTGAATTTTCGCGATTTTGGCGATTCCGGAAAAGGGGCCAGAAGGATCGAAATTTGTTTTCCGACTTTTACATCGTTTGAATGGTCTTTGCGATTGGAAATTTCCTACCGTTAACAAATATCACCAAGGTTTTGCCGAAGACTCAAAATTACGGGAACTAAACGCGAAAAACGTGTTTCCACACTTTTTACATATTTTCATTTATTTTAGCATATTTTGCCAACAAAAATCCCGCAATCATTTTTCAAGGGACTTATTTTGCAATTTACTACATAAATTAAAAAAAGACCCTGTATAATAATAAAAATAAGGAAATTAAAATGTAAATAAGATCTTTCGTTGCGTTACAATGATGCAAACTTCAACACCATAAAGACGATAAGTAGATGGTCGCTTTATAAATGTAAATGTATGTACACACACACACATATATATATATATATATATTCATCGAGAATGATTTTTTCGTATATACATATATAGGGGACAGAATCGTTCTCGGTGAATTACCCCCAGGGTGGGTGCATCGTGTTCGTTGAGGAGCTCTGTGCGCCAGAGCGAGGATTTTACGAGAAGAAAATGCACGAGACCCGCGAGAATCCGCGTTCACGCCTGGTGCCCGATATAAATGTAGCTATATAGGTCGTTGTATATATCTACGTTTACAACATTTACATACATATATATATACTGGCTGGGTATGTAAAGTGATGGGAGGGGTTTTAGTGCACAAGGTTGGCGTGCAGCCGCGACATATCCTTCCGGTATTATTATTATTGTTATTATTATCTAGAGTACTTAAGCTTTACGTATTTTTGCATAACCGCAAATTAGAAATAATTACCGTTGGGCCCTCAGGGAAAGTCGCGTTGCACGGAGAAGATAGCGCCGCGAAACTCTCGCCCCACATCCCTTAGGGCGAATCTTCGCGATGCCGCGGAAGTACTCGCCGTTTCATAAATGCGACCAGACCAATAATAAGACGGTGAATTGCACAAAGGACCATTCACCTGCTCCGCACTCGTACTTGCGTAATTCGGAGTTCGCTGGCGCTTAACCGGGCTTTTTTGTCCTACTGGTTCCAATGAATTTTCGTACGTATTTTAAGAATACAGTAGAAAAAATTGAATTGGAACATGTTCAAAAGAGAGGAACGAAATATTATTGGCGGTCGAAGTTTCGAAAATAATTTTTCCGTTTAAACAATCGCACCATTCTAATAAAACAATTATTATAGGTTCTTAGGTCACGAGATACGATGTCTTTAGGAAAAAATTATTTTATACTGCAATTATAAAAATTGCTCTATATTCAATGTAATGAGGTTGTTTTTTTATTGATTTTTTTATATCACAAGTGTATATATTATTATTTTTATCTTTATTGTTGTTACTGCTGATTATTGTTTTGTCACTATATTATTTTAATAATATTATCATTGTCGTTATCTATCACTATACGTTATAATAATATCCTAAAATCATGATGTTAATCCGGAATTTTTTTCCTTGGCTTGAACTCTTCGGGTGATCTATCATATTGATAATAACAAATATATTCATTTTGTTTCGCACTCGCGAATACAATTATGATTATTGTCACCGTTCGTCACACATGAGCTTTGCGAGTGTAAAACAAAATTAATGTATTAGTTATTATCAGCACAATAGATGGCCCCAAGAGTTCAAGCCAAGGAAGGAATTTTTTTTTCAATCGTGTCGTTTGGTTAATGCAATTAAAAAAAATATATATATTTATATATATATATATATGAAAAAAATACAGATATACGAGGATGGGAAAGTTGGCGATGGCATTTCACCTGCTTCCCATGTACAATCTTTTATCGGTATAGTTGGCAGTGCCGTAAAACGATAGGACATAGTCGCGGACGAGGTGAGCGGGGGATGAGAGGGGCGCGTAGAGCCGCGAGGAGGATCCGCGGAGCGAAGGAAGCGACACGGACAAGGAAAATATACCGTGTTCGAAGAGGGGCGGAAGGAAGAGGCAGCCCACGGCAAATCCATTAAAGCCTTGTAACGCGTGGAGAACAATAGTCGATGAAAACAGAGACCCCCGCTGCGAAATACAGAGAAGCGGATCTACGCTCGGTAGTCCAGAGGGAGAGGGGCTGAAAGGGGTTGAAGAAAAATAAAGGATCGAGTATACAAAGCTGGGGTCGCGACACGACGAGAGAGACAGAGAAAGAGAGTGAGAGGGAGATACACAGAGGAATCCAATTACATTACGAGACGTTTTTCCAAAGCCATTAAGGGATTAGGATCGAGCTCCTCGCGTTCGCCATGTCCAGTCACGACAATCAGACTCCCCCGCGTCGTTTATCTTAGCCGATCGATGTTCCGCTGCTGGCTGGATAGACGAGCAACTGCGACGATCATTATACCGAGATGGCTCATACGTTTTAAAGTCCGCAAAAAGGCGGACAGCAGGGACGAGAAAAAAAAATACGGGGAGACAAAAAATACGTCTACTCGCTTCATTCGAAGGAAACGAGGCGAGAAGAAACTTACGTAGTTGCGCGCACGTTGCACGCTATTTCATCGGGATCGTGGCTGTACGAGAATTTTAATGCCACCGACCGATTTTTATCGAGAGATTGATCGATCCACCGATAATGCTCATTATGCACCAGTGAACTCTCACGCAAATACATAAAGGCACGGATGAAATGAGAAAAAATATTAACGGGAATTGAAGAAATGAAGATTTGGTAAAAAATTTAATAAATAAAGATTCGAGATGGAAAAAAAAGTAATGTGAGATTGCGATGAGATAGAATATAAAATATAAAAACAACATAAAATATCAAAACGAAATGAAGTATAAAAACAAAACAAAACATGGAAACGAAATAAAAGATAAATTAATCCTAAACCTAACGAAAGAGGGAGAGAGAGAGAGAGAGAGAGAGAGAGAGAGAGAGAGAGAGAGAGAGAGAGAGAGAGAGAGAGAGAGAGAGAGAGAGAGAGAGAGAGAGAGAGAGAGAGAGAGAGAGAGCAAGAGAGAGAGAGAGAGAGAGAGAGGGATGAAATCATCGATAACCCAAAATTTACCACAAAGCCCAGAAATCAACGCTCACGACTCGATTCCTTACTCCTATCCTAAAAAAATGAAAAAAAGACGAAACATATATACAAAAATTTGAAAAAAAAAATCTTTTTACGAGCACTTCTCGACGATGCATCAACGTGCATTAGTGATGGGACTCCGAGGTTGCTTCCCGTTATGTACACTACACAAGTAAATCATAAACCGCAACAGCTAAGAGTGCGCGATATGGTGAGGTGTAAGCCGGGAGAGCTGAGTCGTTCGTTAATGGTAACTGGGGGGCAAAAAGCGTATGCTATGTTGCACCAACCAAGGAAGAAGTGTCTTAACGACTGCTCTCTCTCGCCCTCTCCCTCTCTTTACTCTTGTAACTTTCAGTTGAGTTAGTTGAACGAGAAAGGAAGTTGTCCTCCACAGAGTGACATGTACATCTTTGTGTCTGTGAACAGACACATATGCACATATGTATTTACGGGAAGAAATAAGTTCCAAAACAGTCGATATTGAGGACTGTCTTCATAATAGCCATAGTCCCCATGCTCAACACTATATTAAACTCAAAATCTTCAAAATCACTTCGAATAAATTTAAGCACATTTATAAAAATTATTATTTTCACGGAATTATATAAAAAGAATATTTCTATAAAAAAATAGTTTTAAGACGCCTAAAAATATATATATATATACGTTGATGGTCGAAATTATTTTCATGTTAATATGCTCAAATTTGTTCAAGTATATTTGATATAAACTCAAGCATATTTATATAAGAATTATTTTGACGTAATTATATTCCTATCAATTATATTAAAACGAATATTTATGTAAAAGACTACTTTTATACGAATATGCTTGAATTTATTTGATGGTGATTCTGAAGACATTGAGCTATATATGTATGCATATGAGGTATTTCAAGTGTTTTCTAACGGCCCAAAAGCCTGATCTTCTCCAATATTGTTCAAAGTTGGTGATGTTTTTGTATAATTTATTTTGAGTACGTGGCATTTTTTTCAGATTTTTGTCAGCTCTCTAACTCGGCTATCTCGGGGGTACGATTTTACACGTGATAAAATTTCAAATGATCGTATCGTGGTGATCTTCTCGTCGTACGAAAAAACATCTTCTACAAAAAAGATGCATTTTCTATGAACTATTTCGGAAAAATTCAAAATTTTGCAGGTACTCCAACATCAAAAAAAAATCTTTCACTTTTTAATTGTTAACCCCAATGACTAGGTTGATCTTGCTGAAATTTACACTGAATTTTTTTTTATTAGTGTAAAACAACATGTGTAAGTTTCATTCTGGGCTGGGCTTGCGTTCTGTTAATATCGTCGTCTTAAATTTACTGAGAAATTGTTTTTGTTGAGTAACTCGGCGACATACAATTTTTTAGTAAAAATGGCAATGACTGAACTTGAAGGAAACCAAGTGCTTTACAACTTTGGTCATTACAGTTCTTTCTCTACCATCGATATTTTTCGAATTAAACCTGAAAAAAGTAACTATAGCATTATCTCGTTCATTTTTTACTTTAGGCCATAAACGAATATGAACGAACTTGTAGACAATGAAATTCTCGACAATTTTGGTCTCAACCTATTTTTTCTAGAATCAATATTTATGGTTGTACGCCAACGGTAAAAAAACGCGAAGCGTGAAAATATTATTTCGCGAACCATTCGTTCTTTTCTTTTACCGTTGGCGTACGACCTTACATATTGATTCTAGGCAAAAAAATATAAGAACAAAAGTTGTCCAAAATTTCATTCTCTACAACTTTGGGTGTGTTCGTTTATGCTCTAAAGTTAAAAATAAACGAGATAATGCAATATCCGCTGTTTTTCAGGTTTAATTCTAAAAATGTCGATGGTAGAGAAAAAACTGTTATGACGGAAGTTGTAAAGCACTCGATTTCCTAAATGTTTAGTCATTACCATTTTACTCAAAAGTTGTAAATCGCCGAGTTATTCAACAAAAATAATTACCCATTAAATTTAAGATGACGATATCAACGGAACGCAAGCCCAGTCCAGAATGAAACTTACCCATGTTGTTTTACATTAATAAAAAAACATTCAGTGTGAATTTCAGCAGGATCAACCTAGTCATTGAGGTTAAAAAATTTAAAAATGAAAGATTTTTTTTTCTTAGTGTTGTAGTACTTGGAAAATTTTGTATTTTTTTTCCTAAATAGTTCATAGAAACACACATCTATTTTTGTAGAGGACATTTTTTCTACGACGAGAAGGTCACTACGATACGATCATTTGAAATTGTATTACGTATAAAATCTTATCTCCGAGTTAGCCGAATTAGCGAGCCGATGAAAATCGGAAAAAAAATTGCCACGTACTCAAAATTTATGATACAAAAACATCACCAACTTTGAAAAAGATTGAAGAAGGTCAGGCTTTTAGGCCGTTCGAAAACACTTGGAATACCTTATATATATGTACGTACCACTAACAGAACGAGCTTGGAGTCTGCGACGGTAGTTTTCCGAGCAGGAAGTGCAGACAAAAGCTCGAGCTCGCCATCGAGCTTCCAGGCGCGCACCGTCAAACTGTGAGATAATTATCTGTTAGTCTCGTCTCGCAGTACACACATTAGTTGCTCGAGACTGAAGTTGACTCACCTTCGCCTCGACTTCACCAGCTCTCGGGGCACGATCCTCATTGCCCTCTCGTAATTATATCTAATATAATTGCCGCGAAGTTAAAAGCGCGACAAGGTAAAAGAAAAGAAAAGGTGCTGTTTCCACTGAGATAGCGGATTTCATAGTTCTACTCGGGTGTTCCCATTTTTACTTTTCTTTCATTTTCGGGAGAGGGTGGAGGGAGGGGCGTTAATTTCTTGTTTGCTGTTTTTGGACCTGAGTTCGGTAGAATTGTGGATATTATTAATGTGAATTGTCTTCGAAAAAGTTTGTGATCTGTCCCATCCGAAGGGGATGCGAGCATAATATTTTTGTTTCCCTCTTTGTTGCCTACGCCTAGCGCAATAGAACTGGATGAGGGCAAAAAGGGGTAGTGCGTGGGAAATAATAGAATTAAGGAATTGACGCGATATTTCGGTATTGAGGAATAATTCGACAAGCTCATATAAATTTAATCGACCTTTTATTACAAATGGATAGTCGGATTTGAATGTGGATTAATGATAACAGAAGAGTAAAGGGATAATGCAGAAAAATAACGGAATTATGTGGTTCGCTTACATTTGTCGGTGTGTTTAGTTGTGACCAGATGCGCTTGCTGTTGGAGTAGGTCGGTGACACGCGCACAAGATTTTCGGTCGACGTAATTATAAATATATATGGACAACGAGAGCCACTCCAAACTGTGTACGATGTTAGAGCGCGAGAATCGGATTTGACTTTCCTACGCGGACTGTAGGTCGAACTTTTCCGTTTAATCGATTCGAAAGAAAGACTTGCAACAAGATTGTTCGTACGTAGTTTGGAATTAAGACGTGACAAAAGATCTTGATTCGAAGTTGGCTGACGGGAGATTGAGCTCTGAATTCGATGGTAGTTGACGGGAGACTGGGATTGAGACTCGATAGAGGAACTTGATTTGATGGTAGTTGACGGCAGACTGACTTCAGGAAGCAAGTCTTTCTTGATATGAAAATTACGAGGGGTTCGATAGTAGGAGAAGAAACCTTAGGGGGAGTGCGGTTTTTGGTCATCTAGTTCTTCGGGGATTGGGACATTGGTCGTGAATATCTCAGTTAATTAGCGCGATTGGTCGCGGTATGGTGTGCGAGTAGGTTGCAGATTCGCTAAGCACGTGCGTGGCCTTATTCCAGGGCATCGGTTCTGACTAACATGCGTATGAAGAGAAGGAGACCTTTGTCCCGTGTTTCGGCGGTAAAGCGTGTGGGATATAGAGTTCGATATCAGAGACCTAAGCATTCGCATGGTTTGTGTTATGTCAATTTATGGCTATGGTGACTTCTTATGTCGAGAGGTTTATATGTCGGACTACGCGGCGAGACCGGATGTCTTATTTTTTAGTCGGAGTTATAAATTCGCCGGAGCCGTCTAGGCTATGTTATGATGAAATAATATAGGGTCGAGGCTTCTCTTGGTCACCATGCGGATGGGCCGGCGTAGAATTTTTGGAGTCTGTCGATCGAGGTGATTGTTGGTTTTTCGTTCGCCAGCTCTTCTTGGAATATGCGCCTGAGATCGTGTTCTTGTTGACAGCCAATGGGATAGGAAAAGTCGATGATTGACGGTGCTGCTATCGTGCATATATCGCTGTGGGTTAAATATGCGTGCGCGTACGCACGTTCCTTTTTACGCTGTTACGCGTCTTATTCTTAGATTTATACATGTATAATCTAAGAATTATACATGTATAAATGTATCATTTTATTATATAAGCTTATATTATATAGCTTATACTATATTTATTATATAGCTTATTATTTATTTATAAGCTTATAACGGCAAATGAGGCTATTGGGAATAACCTTGAGAAGGCACTTTCGCTAGGATGTAACAGATCGGAATATTGGGGGATATTTTGGTGGAAAATGTATACTTAACAGGGGCAACTTTTTCATCTAGGCAGGCTCGTTAGGATTTTTTTCATGCGTTTTCATACGTTTTATTGGTAAATAATAGCTGCGCTTTTTCGTAGAATGAGAAAAAGCTTTTTTCCGGCGCGTTGGGGCCGCGTAAAAAAGAAGCTGGACGTCACAAGCTTGACGTGACCACAACGGCCACTTAACAGGACCATAAAGTATCAACCGAGAAAAATTGCCCTCATTTTATGTGACTTGATTTTTTTTTAGCTGACTGGAATTACCGTAAAACCCTGTGAGCTTTTTCCAGTACGCAAGAATTACGCGATGGTCGACCTTTTCTCCTTCGTACCCCTGGTATTATATGTTGCGCATGCGATTCAATTTTTTATTGTTACCTTTTATGGCATTCTTGCGTTGTCGCTGGCTCGGAATGACGCGTAATACGAGCTGAGAGCTTTCGGCGTGTACGAAAAGTTAAGAGGAACGAAAAAAAAATGCGACGCTCCACACTGCCGTTGGTTTACAGCCCGGGCTATAAAGGATAGCTTGTTAAAATGGAGTATCATTCATCGGTTCCGGAAATTTATTAAATTTTCCGACATTTTTTTAGTTGGAGAGTCGACGTTCGTTTAATAGAGCGATGACATTAAATTTATCTTTTGTAACCCTACATTCTCGAATTGAAAAATAAAGTTCAAATGTACTTTATAAAGAATGATTGAAGTTGACGAACGAAGGATCGTCGTACTCCAAAGATATTACTATTTTTTTTCAATTTTTAGCAATTTATTCCAATTTGTTTAGTTTAATATGGTGTTGAGAAACTTGGAGGAACAGTAGGCCTATTTTAAAATTGATCATGTTCCCGGCCCTTTCGCCATTTGGTATGCAGAAAACAATACAGTGATGGAGTTGCATTTGAAAATTACCCTATGACGAATGGTGAACAATTAATTAAGAGCAATTAAAGATTACCACAATTGTAATGTTTGATTATGAAATAATAGCGAACGACCGATGATCCACGAAAATTATTATTTTAAAAAGATAATTTCAAATGACTCCAATCCATAGCACAATAAAAAATGGGGGCTTGTGCAAAATGATAGCAAATCCTCTCAATAAAATATATCGAAGAATGCTTAATTGTCACCATCATTCAAAACTGTTCAATAAAATTCCTCGAAAAATCCAAGAAATAAACAAAAAATCTATAGCTCATCCTTATCAACTCTATCACAAATAAATAATTTTAAAAAACATATATTTTCCTATTTCGTAAAGTGTCCTAATTCTACAATAAATTTCTTTAATAATCCTTCAATTTCTTACCTTATCCTCATTAATTTTGCGAAAACAGCATTATTTTCCGATACACGAACGTTTCGACTTTATCTGAAGTATGGACTAGAATTCCTCGTCCTATAATACGCGAAGAAGAAAGAAATGAATTTTATGCGGAAATCGCGAGGAGGGAACGTTGATACGAGGTGCCATCGTCCTTTGGTTCACTTTGATTTTAATAGCTTGTCGTAATGACAGAGGCAAGAGAGGCTCGATAGCATGTAAATGAAGTATATATAATCGACGTCTCGTGACTGTGAGGGAAGCTCACGAGGGGGACGGATCACGGTGCGTCGATGAAAATCAAAAGGGACTTCGAGCCCAGCCATATATGTATTCGGTGGCTTTTTTCTTTTCTTTTCTTTTTTATCTAGCACAGATTTTCGCTTTGATCGTTTTCAGTGAGTGGATGCCGGAGAATGTTGGAGAAAAGCCCATCAGAAAATCGTGAGGTTGGCCCCTTCTGCCCCTCTCTTTCTCTTAGTCCTTATCCACCTTCCAGTAGGAAATTGAACAGCACCTATATATTGCACGAGTGCGGTGTTGGAGAGCCTGAATCAAGGGAAGGTAAACCGTACGTTGAACTACCCCACCTCTTCGCCGCTCCACACGTAGAGACGTATAAGATATTTTACATAAAGCCCATACTATTTTCGTCTATCAGAATTTTCGAAAGCAATTTTGGAAAGCACAAAGGCACGAGCGAAATAAGTCTCGCGATTGTTTCTCTTACGCTGCTTGGGAATAAACTGCAAGGAAAAAAAACGGCGTTGGGCTATATTCTCTCCAGCTGTGAAGCTTTTTAGTCATTGACGTTCTAATTTTGGCATTTTGTGTTAGTTGGTTTTAAAGCTGCTAATCGAAAGAAAAATTCTTAAGGACCTTGCAAAAATGAGCATTATTGGAAACAATATTCTGTAGAGATGTAGTTATAAATTATGGAAATTGATTATTCCTCTCATCCGTTTTATCTCTCGAAATTAACACTATTGTGCCTTTACTTTTGCCTGTTCGAAGAAAGGTTTTCCGCTGTTTTCGAACAATAATTCTGACCAATCAAGCGTGTAATAATTATCGATCAGAAGTGGGAGGTGGTCTTCCTGCTAATGGCTATTGATTAATCACTATTCGTCGAAAATCCATTCTAATTACCGGGCACCCCACGGAGGAGACAGTACTACTTTTTTCGTACCATTATTGACGTATTTTTCCACTGCCTGGGTACAGGCTGATTCAGAATAGATCACTATTTAAATACTCTGGGAAAGCGCACAGTGCTTTCTAATTATTTTTGTAATAAATCCTCATTAATAACCAAGTTAAAAATAATAGTAATAAATTCATTACTATTAATACATAGCGAAAATCCAACAAAATCGAACACGATTTATTTCCCTTCGACGAAGCGATTTATATTTTTGCATATAAATCTACGTAGGTTCATTTAACAAATGTATATTATTGACGATAAAATATCCATATTTTGCGAGCCAAAATTATTCTTCTAAAATAAGTTTTCTGTCAAAGAAATAAATATTGCACTCGATCAAAATTATTCTCCAGGGATGCCAATCTAATATCACAAAGTGTATTAAAATTATAAATAGTCGCATTGCGCGAGTCGTCAAAAAGCATTGCATCAAGTGTTCAGTATTAACTCTGTATCAGCCTCTATTATATTGAGTGTCTATGCACTCAGGATCTTGGGAAAATTACCCCGTTCACTTCTGGCTGCGAACTTACGAGGCTGCTCGCCTCATTCTCGCTCTGCCTCACTCCCCCTCTCTCTTTATTCCTCTTTTTAGCCTGAGTGGCCACGATGTTCTCTTGGTAGTTCGGCTTTTTCTTCGATTTATCGAGAACCGAGACTTTACGATCCTCCTCGCTGTGCGAAGCTGTTATGAGGAGGAAGGGCAGTGGGAGAGGGACGGGGAAAGCGGTGGCAAAATGGCGAAAGCTCCGAAGAGAGAGATAGAGAGACAGAGAAAGAGAGAGAGAGAGAGACAGAGAATTTAAGTAAATGAATATGTTATATATTGTTAAATATTATTAGGAAAAAATGGAACATTTTCAAATAATCCTCATTTTCGAATATTGCAAATTGAAGATACGAAAATAAAGAAAAATCTTATATATACTCAAGGTCGCCTTGCGTATGTATATAAAAAATTGAAGGAAAAAACGGAGAAATATATGAAAATAAAACATATGGGAGAAAAGAGAACCTTAAGGGAATAACGGCAAGAAGGGGGGTGGAAAA
The DNA here is from genome assembly GCA_963210295.1 of Ophion ellenae. Taxonomy (NCBI): domain Eukaryota; kingdom Metazoa; phylum Arthropoda; class Insecta; order Hymenoptera; family Ichneumonidae; genus Ophion; species Ophion ellenae. Next base: position 31,600,948 of record OY723396.1, on the reverse strand, counting down.
TACCAAGAGAGAAGCGAAATAGGAAGGGAGTTGGAGGTTGGACGTGTGTAATGTGTTTCGCAGTGGCCTCAGTATATTAGCGCGCATGCACTTCTGGAAGGGCCACAGTAACGCGTTACATTTATACGGGAGGCATTCCCGCAGAGTTCGCCAAGGGTTGCAAGCCCCACGGGTCTCGCACAGTCAGTGCCAAGGATTTAACGAGCTCTCTATCCTCGTTACACGGCAATCGCGACCACCGTCTACCATTTCATTAATCCGCCTTATCCCGTATCTCTGGGAAAAGACGAACGTGTGCGTACTTTTCGCTCTCGCTCTCCGTTTCTCTATTTCTCGTACTTTCTCCCAATGCCCACTCACCCCCGAGTTATTTCTGCCACCCCTTAGACTTGAACGCGTGATGTATAGCGTCGCCCTTCGTCTTTCTGCAAAGAAGCTCTGTGTGTGGAGCACAATGTCACAGAACCGCAGGCTAATACACATGGGACGATGTGTCTACGGGGCGGGGAAAATCTTACCGGGTAAAGGACCCAAAACGCCTCAATCTTCCGACAGTTAGCGATCTCCCTTTTGATCAGCTCTCTCTCTCTTTCTCTCTCCCTGACTGTGTACCAATAAAAAAAAAAATAAACAGCGAAAACCAAAATTTCACTCCACTGAATAATTATATTTCTCAATACCTATTTCGTTAGAAAGTCCGTTAAAAAACGACTTTTTTCCACCCATCGTTCTACCAGATTCTGGAGCTTTCGATCTAATCTCTTTCGCCAGGAATTATAGGATCGTCTCTAATTGAGTATTTGGACGGATCCCTAAATCGCCTCCACCCCTACCAAGCCATCAAATCTCGTTACACTTCCGCCCCGAGCACTTTATTTCCGGTCAGAGTGAACCGCAACTGGCTTCGACGCTTATAGAAAACATGGCTAGTGTTGTTGATTAACCCATAAATTATCATATCCCCGAGTTCAGCGGCTAAATTGCCGGTTACATTACCGCAGCGAATTTGGTGAGGAACATTCCACCAAACACGGGAGGGCGATTAAAAAATTCTATATCACAGCAATAAGCTGAGACCCTCAGCGATCGAGAAACTAAAACACGTTTGTCGACCGCGACTTTTCCACCGGATCCGCATCGAGCTTATTTACCGGTTATTTATCGAGTCGGGAGACTGCGATATGGGGTGAGGCTTACGAGGGCTTAGCACGACAAGTTCTAAAATCGCGAGTGAGGGACGGGAGTGAGGCGCATAGGGTACGGGAGGTGTCGTGTGTTGCGTTTGGCTCGCTCCATTTTAACTTTTCAAAGTAGCGTGATCCTTTGCGCCTCTATAAATCTGTCCCGAAAGTCTCCGAGGCTCGTATAAACCTCGGCCATCCCTCGAGCCCTCCATCACTATACTTCCATATGGGACGAGGTGATTTTGAAGACTTTTGGTTTCTAGAATAGTCCTCGAAATTCAAGATCTCCTTTCCCATATATATATATATATATATATATATATATATATATATATATATATATATATATATATATATATATATATATATATATTTATATATATAGACTGATTCACGGTCATTAGGGTTTGTTTGGTGAGCATACAGGGTGTGTCATTGCCAGGGAAACGCTTTTTTTTATGTTGGGTGACAAAAAATGATGATTGAATCATATTACCAATTTGCAAAGCGAATCTTCGTGTTCATTATTCTTTGGCGAACAAAAATTCAAGAAAAAAAATGCATTCGTTCGTAGGTGAGTTCGGCTTGCACGTTCCGCGCATGAGCAACTACGGTGCCAGACTACTTGGGCTTTGAACGCGAATGTCTCGGCAATTTTTTGTTGCACGAGATTTTGAAAAAAAAAAGGGTTTTGCTCGCAACGGAAGAGTATATATGCTGACAAAGGAGACCCCGATAGTTTGTGAATCACCCTGTATATGTGTGGCGAGGAGCGCGATCCTCCATTGCTTAACGGGTGCACCAAGCAGCGCAGCTTGGTGTGTACAGGACACCGACCTGCATAACTCAAGCTGTCTCTTTTGCCTCGCACATACGAGCTCGACCAGACCGGGATGATGGCCCCGAGACTCCCCGGAAGACAGAGAGAGAGAGAGGGGGGGTTGAAATGCGAACAAGCTGAAATATACACAGTCGCGGTCTCGTGATTTAACTCACCGGGATCTTATCGTCGAGACAACAATAGCATCGCCAGCCTGAAATACTCGTGACGCTTTGTGGTCACACGATTCTTCCGCGCGCGCGGAGGCATTCGTTCCCTGCCCGAACCACCCCTATGCGCGCGACCGTCAATCCCGACGATTTAAACGTTCCAAGGTACGGCCACGGCATACAGGAAGGCTCCTGGCCGTACCTTGGAACGCAAAAGTTCCCGAGGTGCATGTATACCTGTGCCGTTTTGGGAGTTTATCGTCGTCACGGTTTCCGTGATGATCGCCCGCTAACGGACTCCGAATTGTCCTCGTATTTGGTCCGTAGTTCGGCGCCCTTACTCATGTTTTTCAGGTCGTTGAAAAAAAAATGCATAACGTGTACCATTGAGAAAAAAATTGACAAATCACGAGAAATATTTATCGAACACCACGGAGAAATCAAAGTGATAAGGTGGAACGTAAAGCCGAAAAATATTTTTACTCGTAAAAATTCGAACTCGTAAAAATTAAAAATTCATTCATTTTAATAATTACATTCAATTTGAATTCACTATTAAATTCATTTATTCAGTTCTTTCCACAATTAATTCAGCGAATTCTAGTTGAAGAATGAATATATTTATTTAATTTGATTCGTTTTTGAAATTGTAATGAAAGTTGATTTAGTTTTTTTAAATTTATTTATTTTCTAAATATCCAATAAAAATTCTGTCTTTGTTATGAATTCATTATATTGAGATCGACGAAATTAATTAATTAATTTCATTCGTTCTAGAATAAAAATTCACTAAATAAATTCTAGAATGAATTGAACGAATGAATTTTGTATTTAAAGTCAATTCAATGAATTCCCAAGAATCAAGGAATTTCTCTTCGACTTTCTACTGGTTAAAGTTTCATTCGGACGGAAAAATTTCCTACGCAAGTGTACTTTCATTTTCATTATTAGTCAAATTTTATTAAAAATTCTGACAAAAAATCCTTCATTATAATAAATGCATCACATTTAAATTCAGCGTAATGAGATTATGAGGTTTATGGAATTTTTATTGGATTTTTTGTTAAAACGACATTTCAATGAAGGTGGAGGCACAGGATGTTGCCTTGTTAGAATAAAGGAATTTTCATCAAAATTGTTATTAAAATGGAATTTTTATTTTGTCAAAGGTATTCCGCCCACTGTTCGAAGAATCGGCTTGTCGTGATGCACGAAGAATTGGGGCATCTACATGAGTGGCTATATATGTGTATGCGAGTGCGTGTACATCTGGCCAAAAATTCGAACATCGGATATGTATGTGTGTATCTGGGGCCTGTTATATATATGGGACGATAGATAGTTTTCGATGGAGCACGACTTTTTCGACAGAAATATTTTGCTTCCCGAGTCCATTCTACATGGGATAACCGATGAATAGAAACGTCACGAAGCGTATAGTCTACAATCGAGTCAATCGATATTGAAAAGTGAGGAGCTTTAAAATGGAATGCCGCCGGTTGCAACAGTGTGTTGGTGAATATAGTCGCAAACGAAAGAAAGAGGTAGATAGATAGACGCGTCGAATATTTTTTCCATCTATAGGGTGGATGTGTGTATAGTGAATATGTAGGAAAAATGATTATATATATATATATATATATATATATATATATATATATATATATATATATATAATCATTTTTCCTATAATATATATATATATATGCATCGTCGACGCGCATCGAAGCATCGTCGAATTTTAATCAAATCGATGCAGTTCGCATAAATGCCGCTGTACGACTCACCTCGTCCAGTCACTTTTCAATTTACGCAAATCAAAAAGAAAATAAAAATCGATACACGCTGTGATCCACGATCGCGGACCGAAATATAGCGAGGATAGCGAGAGCAAAGAGTCGGCGCGATCGAGTCGAGCTTCAAATTCATCGAGTATGGTTGAACAAGGGGCAGTCTTTTTCAAAGCGGGCTTTGGAAATTGTGAAAAATGTGTTAAGAGGGGAGACACCTTTGGACGAGGAAAAGATTGCTCATTTTCATGATTAAAAAAGAAAAGATTTCTTCACCCTTTTTCAGACGTAGGGTATGTTTCATTACTACTTTTGGCTGTTACATAGTATTGAAAAAATCTGCAGACATTACACAAAATGCAACAAATGGCATTGAAAATGTAATCAGACTTTTCGAGTAATAAAAAAGGGGTACATGTAAATAATATGAGTTGATTTTTACGATTAAAAAACTGATACATTGAGGTATGAAATTAGATATGTTAGGGTTTGTTTGGATTTGTTTGTATAATAAGTATTATATAATTTTTGTTATATATTTGTAACATAAGTTGTAATATAATTTTTTAATTAATAACAACATTAGAATTGGGGAAGAGGACATTTTTTCACCAATGACAGGCATCCAGCATGTCGAAGCTTCCTCCCACTCTACTACAACACTAAAGGCTAAAAAATGGATTAATCTTGAATAATGGCGGATGTACGGCACGCTCTTCTAAACGGGTTGCGGCGGATTTTGTCAGACGACGTGACACGAAGCGTTGGCGGGATGAATCTGAAAAGAAAACCAACGACGATTTTGATTTCATTAACGCTCATACACAGAATGTGAACCAAGAAAAAGTGCGAAATGTTGAAAATCGATTAAATGGTACGCTCGGAAACAAAAAGATTGGTTTTCCGAAAAAATTGCTACATTTTGGAATAAAATTTATTAATTTTTTTTATTTTCAAAACATTTGGTGTCCTATTTTGGACAAAAGGGTAAGAAAGATTTATTCCGGATTTCATCAGAATTGGTCGATTAGTTTTTTAGCTATACGTCACGCCAGTTTTGAAAATTCAGTTTAGAAGACCATGCCATACCTCCGCCATTTTTCAAAATCAGTCAAAAAAATACCATGTAACAGCCAAAAGTAGTAATAAACCATAGCCTAAGTCTCGAAAATGATGAAATTTACTGATTTTCATCGCTAAAAGGCCCCTTGATGGCAACGATGTTTCTGATAAAAATAATTCTAATTTTCGCTGTTTTTATTATTTAAATTATTATTTTTTCTATTGACCCTGCCATTACTTTTATTCTTACTGTTATTAATAATTGTTCTTATTGTTATCAGTATCGTACACATTATTATTAATATTTTAGTTATTATAATGATGTTTTTGTTATTTTGTTATCATTATCAACATTATAGTTATTATCGTTAATATTTTTATTGTTATTCACATTATTCTCATTGTTACTACCCTTATTGATATAACAAGCCGTTTTACTGCAAATACTACTTTTATTTACCAATTAAAAAAGAGCCGAACCTCCAGCCGTTGAAATTGGTCGAGCAGTTGAGAAACGTCATCACCAAGGTGAATTTTCCATTGACGTGAGAAATCGATCGTTGATCGTTACGAGGCCTCGTTCGCGCGCTGTTTCTCCACCAGCACATTTATTTATCGCGAACTCACGCGTGGGTATCGTGCACGAAAGCAGTTCGCGCAGTCTCGACGGTCGAGCCGTGTAATGGAAAAAGTGGTCCGCTCTCGAAGACGAAGGGACCAAGTAGTCTGGCGCTTAATTAATTCGAGATTAAGACCTACAAGAGCCAGCGACGCGTGAGAGAAAGAGAGAAAAAGAGAGAGATAGAGGGAGCGGGAGAGCGCGAGAGAGAAAGAGTCTGAGCCAATGAAGGCCAGGAATACTTGGGACTGAGAAGCTCTTGGGAATCCACGTAGGATCCGCGTGCGATGCGAACCACTCGACGAACAGTCTGAGAATTCGCTGGAGAAATCAGAATCAGAAAGGACCTCGAGACCAAAAAAAAAACTGGCTGGTGAGAAAAATCGCAATAGATAAAATGTATTATTAATTTATCGAGAGACCTGGCTCAATATTTATTAAATTATTTAATAAATATTGAGCCTGGTCTCTCGATAAATCGATCGCGGGATGTAAATTTAGACAGGAAAAAATAACCAATATTGAGGGATTTTTTAAACTAAGAAATAATTATTCTACAATTATCAAACTTTAGGTATACTTTAATAATATATTAAAGTATACAAAATAATTTTTTTTAATTAATTCATCATCAAAATGACGGAGCTGTGGCAGACTGTTACAGCAAGGTCGGCGCGGGAGTCGCGAATCGGCGTGCAGTCTAGCTTCCCGTAGACTGATTTGCAAAAAAGTTCAAACATTTGTTCAGTTAGAACATGTATAGTTTCTGTGACAGTAATTGAAATGAAGGAAATGCACAGTTAAGAAAATGGCACGCATTTCCAAAAAAAAATGAACATTTCACGCAACATTTCTGTAAAATGTGGATTAAAAATGTAGTTTTTTTTTCAATTTTTCAAAAACAATTATCGTTAAATAGAAGGTATGAATATTATCAATATTTCTATCAAGTTTCAACTCAATCGGCTTAATTTCAAGTTCTCGCCCACTCCGAATCCGAGCGGTGAGGTACAGCGTTGACGGGCTGTAACGTTTTAAGTTTTTCGAATTTCGCTTTAAGACTTTGGTAAAATATTGTACATATATAGTTCTATCGTCTGAAGAAAAAAAAATAAATCGATTTTTTGGTCGTTGTAAATGTATATGCCACCTTAAAATCGTGAACCAATTTTTTTTCTTTTTTTTCGTTTCAAGATAATAATTTTTTTGCAAATTTTCTATTACCTCTGGCCATTCCGCCTCGAATCAGGTATGGTGTTCCGGCCCTTCCGCTTCACACCGAGATTATTCGTAGGCGGATGAGGGAGAGTGAGCGAGAAGGAGAGAGAGGTAGAGGGGACGGTAATAAAAGCGACGAGGTCGCATACCCTAGCCTCTACGATCTCATACTCATTTTGAATGGATATCGGGATATCCACGTCTGAAATTGGTATAAGAAGGGTAAATTCGGATATATAAGTATTCATAAAGGCAAAAACGTTAACGCGCTTGGACGGCGCTCTCCGAGGCCGTCACACGGAGTTGGATCCTGAATACGACGGACCGGATATACTAGAAATGTCCACAATAATAAAAGTACATACATGTATATGTATATACGTATATATATATATATATATATATATATATATATATATATATATATATATATATGTGTGTGTGTGTGTGTGTGTGTGTGTGTGTGTGTGTGTGTGTGTGTGTGTGTGTGCGTGTGTGTATACAGATATACATCAATATGTGTAGTGTTGGTGCATTGGTGTGGGTATCCCTGATATGTTCAATATGTAACATACTGTATCCGTATATAGTCGTATGCATATACACCTGCGATATAATGCAGATACCATACATATGTATTTATGAGTACGTAACGGTAGTGTTATGCAAAGCAACTTTTCCGATCTTTTTCCTGATATCTGGATATTGCAGGTGCACTCCCTCCCCCGCCTCCAATGGGATCTGGCATTATCGAGAGCGTTGAGTTTACCGTCGTGAAAATCCTCCCTATTTCGTGTGTGTATATATATATATATATATATATACACACGGATTTGTATGTGGGTGTGTATGGGCATTATCAGTACTTTCTCCCATTGGAAAAATATACAAATTCGTTGAACCGTCGAATAATACGATTGAATGTTGTGAGATCCTGACGAGTAAATGTTTAAATAAATAATAATAATGAACGAAATCTTATGATTGAGGTAACGATAATAAAAAATAGATTTTTTTTTAATAGTGGTAATAAAAATAAATAATGTCAACGATAGAAAGGAATAATAGATTTAAAAAACAGCTATGCGGGTCGTTGAACAGCGAAGGGTTCGTCGAGGCACTCGCGGTCAGAACACGCCCGCCTCGCGGCTTTTAGTGTATCGTGTACAACGAGACTCGGTCGTTGAAAGTCTCCCCGTCTACTCGTCGATGTCCCTTACCTCCCGTATTTCTGAGCTTCCGGCCGATTTCACTTTACGACGAAGGAAGTTGTAACAGAACTATCGCTCCAATGATAGCTTTCCTATTACCGTTCGCATCGATGTGCCGAGAACAAGAAGAGGAGGGGGAAGGAGCGACAGAGGGGGGGGGGCGTCCTTATTTTGTATATGGTAGATTTTTTTAAACTTTAAAGCGTAAAATAAAATAATTTGTTTTGTTTGGAGTAAAACGTGAAATGAAATTTGTGGTTAGTTGAGTTTGTTGTAAGTGTTGAGAAAAAAGAAACCGTTTTTTTCGAGCAGTGGATGAAAATCGAGCGCCCGGTCGACTGCACTATCGTTTATTTCTTTTTTCGGTCCGTAAGGCGAAGGAATGCAAGTAGAATTCATTGTTCGGAGAAATTCTCGATAGTCTGAGAAGCAATACGGATCAGTTTTCGAAGCCTTCGCCATTCCCCGGACTGTTTTCTTCCAATTGAATTTCTCGGCTCGCGCAACGAGAAGAAGGGAAGAGAAAAGAGAGAGGGAGAGGGCTGTCGTGCTGCTACAGTTATTTGCTATTAAATGAAGCAAATTGTCGAAACAACATTTCAATAACAGTAAATTGAGAATAATTATCCGATGCTCGAAAAACTTCACGAAACTCGATCGAGGCCCGCAGTTGTATTTTGAAAAGCAACAAGTTATTTTTCGACTCGCTAATTATGGAGAGAAAACTTAGATTCGGGCAATTAAATTGTGAATTCGTATCCGAGAGATAAAAATACATCCATAGGAACGTATAAAATATTTAAAAGCCAATTTTCCTTTACGTTTAGGTAAAAATAAAAGTGTAGTTTCTTCGCAATTGTTTACTCTTTGAAATCTCTTGTGGTTCATTGAGCACCGATGATTTTTCGATTTTTAGCGGAAAGAGAGACCATCGATTTTTGACGATTTTCCGTACATACCCTTTGCATCTTTTTGGCCATTTTTTTAGTGCAGTTCGGGTGAAAACTAATTGCAAAATCGGGATGAATCCAGCGGCATTCTCTAAGTCTGCCAAAATCCTTTTCGAAGCCTTCAGATTAAATTTATGTCACTCAAACAAGACCGTCGCTACGCCGTGCCAGCTTGAAATTTTGCGATTTTGGCGTTTCGGATAAAGGGGCCAAACAAATTTTAAAAAATTATGATTTTTTAACTTTTGAACCATTTCAAGTGTAAATTGAATGAGAAATTTGCCACTGGTTACGAATATGACAGATTGCTTTGTCAAAAGCTCAAAACTACGCCAGCTAAACACGAAAAACGTCTGTTTCCACAGTTTTTATTATTTTTAACCAAAATCGAGGGTTTGAGAATTATGAATGGTGAATTCGTTCTCAGAGGATAAAAGGACATGGATAGGGACTCGTAAAAGCTATTAAAAACTAATTTTTTTTCCCATCTCGGCTTAAAATAAGTAGCTTCACTGAATCATCAATAATTTTCTTTTCCGTTCCGATTTGGAACTCTACTCTATGCTTATTATTTTCGTTACCATTTTCTCTCCAAAATGCCCGCTGATTCATCGAGTTCTGATCATTTTTCAATTTTTGGTCGAATTTCAAAGAGGGACCATCGGTTTTTGCAAATTTTTTCATACATACCCTTTGCCTTCTTTTTGGCCATTTTTCAAGTGCACTTTCCGGGAAACCTAACCCAGATATCGGGATGAATCCTACAGTATTTTTAGAGTGTATCAAAATCCGTCATGAAACCCGACCACTGAAAGTGGACCGACGGCTTTTTGAAATTTCACGCTTTTGGCGATTCCGAAAAAGTGGCCGAAAGGATTGACATTTTTTTCATCTTTTACACCGTTTCCGCAATGGGAAATGTCCTGCAGATTATGAATCTCACGGAGTTTTTCTGGAAAACTCAAAATTACGCGGACACCTCGAAAAACCTGTTTCAGGTTCATCATACACATTCGCCAATTTTCAACAAAAATTGAGGGTTTTGGGGGAAATTAATGGTGAATTCCTACTCAGGGGAAAAAATGCATCGATAGGAACTTGTAAAAAAAAAAGATTTAACATCCAATGTGTTCGGGCTTGTCGGCCAAAAATAAGTGTCTTTTCTCCATCACCGCTCATTTCATTTCCGTTTCAATATATACAGGGTGCCCTGTTATGAATGGATAATCCTACAACTGTCGATAGGTCAGATCATGTTTTACTATATGCTAGACTTTCAGATTAGTAAAAGTCCCACGGTTTTCGAGATTGTGAACTTTATGTTATTTTTTAAAAAATCATCTGCCCTTAGTTTTGCGCATGCTATTTCTACAAATGATATGAATCGACAATAACTAAGCAACTTTTGAAAATAATAGGCACGACATGCTTAGTATTATTTTTTACACCGCAGGCTATCAAAGTCATATGTTCGAATTGGCTTTACGAAAATTCTGCATAATATATTTTTTCATAAAGTTTCCTTAACAATTAAGGTTAAAATAAAGACTATTCTGGATAAAACAAATAACCGAGAGTGTTGAAAAAAAACCCGGTCAAAAAAGTTATCATTTGTAGGAATGACATGCAAAAAATTAAAAGCAGATGACTTTCATTAACCTGAAACTCCAGCATATAGTAGGACATGATCTGACCTATCGACAGTTACCGGATCATCCATGCATAACAGGACACCCGGTATATATATTATACAGGGTGTCCCAGAACTGAATGCGTTCCCAGAAATGGGGGGTTGGGGGTGAAATTTTGAGTCGATTGATATAAGCATGTGTGGGTCTCAGATCAACCCCTTCGATTATTATTAATTTTTGAAGGCGGGCGCACCTGATTGGCCCCTCTTTACAACTTAATAATAATCCAGGGGTGGATCTGAGACCCACACATGCTTATATCAATCGACTCAGAATTTCACCCCCAACCCCCCATTTCACGGAACGCATTCAGTTCTAGGACACCCTGTATACATATTCCTCAAAATGTCACAAGTTAAAAGTACCACTACTTCGGCATAATCCACCGCCTTAAGGCAATACGTGCCTCTCGAGAGTGGTGGGAGGGGCACGCGACGACGTATTATCGTGCACTCGCGAGGACTCGGGAAATCCTATACTACATCAAGGTGGCTTTTAGCGAGTCGTTTTTGCCTGCTCCTCGAATATATACGATTAGGCAAAAGTATTTTCACCGGTATAAGATTACACGCGGTGGAGTTTAGCACCGTAGGTCCAACGGTCCGCGGCTGCTCTCGAGCTTGGCGATATACATGCGGAAGGGCCGTTTTAAATAACGATTAGAATGAGCTATAAACGCGCTTATCGCGCACCGGCTTACACAATGTTCTTGCCGCGTTATAACGATCATAAGTTTTGCACGCGCGCGCGACCATCGCGGTACTTGGTGTGGCTTTTAACTGACGAAGTCTCCCTCGTCAGACCTACCTGACTCCGGGATCGCGTGACCAGCTTGCTCGTTTTATAAAAATGCTTTTTTTTTTTATTAAGCGATGGTTCTTTGAAGTGCAAAGGAATATTCGTTTCGTGAGAGGGCAGAGGGCACTAATTTTGAATATCAACAGCAATGGAATATAAATAATAATTATAGTGATCATTTTCACTACAATCTTTGCATTTTCATACAAAGAGCACCTTCTTGTATAGTGGGTCTGTATAAGCTTGAAGCCAAAAAAAAAATAGACCGTTTTACAATATTTTTTCTGATGCGAGTATTGTGATGTCGAGGTCGGGATTTTGGACACCATTCATACGTAATCTTGGCAAATTAGATGTTTTTTCCAATCGGAAAATATTTATGACCTATTAAATTATTAATATTTAAGGAAAGTTGCTGCATGGCCAATTGGTGTAGGTGCGACTCGGCAACTCGGGTCCTTACAAATGTAAAATTCGAAAATGTACCTTTAGTACAATAATAAATTATGAATAATTATTGATAATAATAATAGAATTAATTTAATTATGAGTAATGATTATCCTTAAGAATAAGAAAATTAATTCACGTATGGGTGATAACCACCCCCATGGAAATTTATGTATGTAAAATATATGCAGAAAATATATGCTACATATATATATATCGGTCGCATATATAGTGACGAAAAATAGAATAATACGTGTACATTCAGTATATATGCCCCAAATATATGACGCATATATGACCCATATATTTTCGATATATTTTTCTGACCAAAAAAATATATGCTACGTATAAACACTATATATGATGCATATATGAGGCATATACAACGCATATATTTTCGACATAGTTTCAATCTATTTTTTTGGCAGAAAAATATATCAAAAATGTATGCGTCATATATGACTCATATATGACGCATACATTTTTGATACATATTCCTGACAAAAAATATATGCTGTGTATAAACACTATTACAGTTAAACTTAACAAAACTCAAAACTTAAACTTAAAAAAACTTAACTTACAGTTAAAGTACACTATTACATACAAGCACATATATACAGATATGTGCAGCATATGTGCCATTTATGCAGTATATATGTGGAATGTATGCAGTGTGTATGCAACATATATGCTAAATATATGTGGTATATATGCAGGGTAAATGCTACATCTACCATTGATATATGATACATTGATATACAGTAATACCACGCATATACATCTCATATATAAAAACGTTACGAAAATTAGAATTTGGCACATATATTTTCAATATATGGCATACATTCCACATGAATTACAATTATTAATAAAATAAATTTGCAGTATATTTTTGCGTATATAAATTTCCATGGGGGCATCGTTAATAATAATTAAATTAATTAAATTAATTATTAGTAATAACAAAAATTCAGTATAATAATTTGTATGACTAGATACCTATCAAAACCTTGAAAATTACCAAAATGGCAAGCTGTAGAAAAAAATCGATTTTCGACAAAAAAAACATTGATAGTTTGTCATCTAGGAATGAGTCGCCATATCGGTTGTACGATAGGAAATGACTACGACTTGCACCGTTTCGCAAAACATAGTACAAAAAGAGAAGGGTAAATCGGTGCGGGGCGGTTTGCCGTAGCGCAGTGGGCGATCTGACTCCACACTAAATCCACAGTATACAATTGCCACCACGAATAAGTTTTTCTCTCTGCGGACGCGATACGCGAATTAATAATATTCGTTGTTTTATTTTATTTCGCTCCGATCGCATTTGGCTATGCGGGAGGCAGCGAAGTGGAGAGAGGAAGGGAATCGACGGGGCAAAGGGGGGTAGGTGAGGAGCAATGAGGCGTAAGGCGCAACGGGGGAGGGTTGCATTCTTGGAATAGTCGGCAAATTGTCTTGCCACCCTTCTCGCGAATCCCTTTCTCCTTCTGCACCATCCGTACGATATCTCGAACCTTTTCTCTATACCTTTATCCCTTCTTACTTTTCTCGTCCCTACTCGGCGCTGCCGCTGCGTGCATCGTTGCCGGATGATTCCTGGCGCGGTATTACTTCCCGCGTTTCCGCACCCCCGCCTATACATACATATATACATATATATATATATATATATATATATATATATATATATATATATATATATATATGCCCTTCACGGCGTTTTCCTTTACATTCTCGCCGGATTCCTATACACATAATGTACAATACGAGCGAGCGAAACATTTCAAAAGGGGTGGGAAACGACGGTAGGGGGGGAGGTTATCCTCGTAAGGCGTCCCGACGGCTCAACGGACGCCTCCTCTGATAATAAGCAGAAAACTCCGCGGAATCTTGGTGTTAAAAAAAAGAAAAACACACACACACACCCTAGATATATAAATATACTGGGTGATTTACATTTATTAGGGTTCTTATTTATAGCACTACTTATACTATTGTGCGTATAGGGTGTGCCGCCGCGAGCAAAACGCTGAGTTTTTAAATGTCGAGCGAGAAAAAAGGGGTGACATATTTGCGTTTGAATATTGACGAGTTTGAAGTCCACGGAGTAAAGAATTGCACGGTAACACGCGCGGCTTCGAATTCCCCTTTGGACAAGCAATTTGTTTTTTTCGTTAGAACATAATGTATACTGAGATTTGCTTTGCATATCGATAATATGATTAAATAATTTTTGTTTATTATTTAATACTTGAAATAAAATGAATCGCCCGTAAGCAACTACTGTGCCATTGTTTACTCAGCGTCGGACTTTTAACGCGAATATTTCGGCTAATTTTTGTCGCATGTTTTAAGATAGCGTTTTGCTTGCTATGACGCAGACTAAATCCTCACCAAAGAAGCGCTGATAGTTGTGAATCATCCCGTATATATATATATATATATATATATATATATATAAATATATGTGTGTGTGTGTGTGTGTGTGTGTGTGTGTGTGTATGTTTAGACAGGAGTATATAATCGAAAAGAAATATACGAGATATTGCTAACAATTCATCCCTGCGCAGGCAATCGTTCCTTTTATTTTTGGTTTCGAATATCATACAATTCTCGTTCATTTTTATTCGCGAGTCGATGATCAGCCACAATGTGATAATTCGAGCAAATACGGAGTATCGAAACAATGGGAAGTTAACCACAATGAGAAGACAGAACAATAAACACTCCAACCGATCGGGTGGAATGATCAACATTTTTCTGGACTGACGTATTCAGAACGATTGCTGAAAAAAAATGTATGAGCCTCAACATATAATTGTAAAAAAATAATACCTATTCCTGAAATTATTCGTTGTTCATTATTGCTAGAGAAAATAATCGGTTGATCCTTGTTTTTTCAATTGACTTTTGTGAAAAAGTTTCTTAAAGTTTCATGCACCTGTAGGCGGTGTGTATTCGTTGAGCGAGGGGAGAGGAAAGTGGAAGCTAGACATCGCGGGGGGACAAGAGGTTGAGGGGGAGAGAGAGAGCAGTAGCGAGAGGAAAAGAGAGAGGTACAGTCCCACCCAATTGTGCCCAGAGGAACCGGAGAGCCAGACTGATTTCAAGTATGCATAGGTTAATAAAAGAAAAGAAAAAATAAATGACTCTTTTCCCGAGAGCAGCCTCTCGACGATCCATTTCCACGCTGCTTTCCCTCCTCGCACGAGCATCGAAATCGATATTTCGTTTTTTCTCTCACAACGAATTCGAAACAATCCCCCCCCCCTAACCCTGCCGAGCAGGCTTCTTTACGCTTGTAAAAACAAATAATTCGCAATGGCGGTGGTCAATTATTCCCCGTCTCGACGGTCCACTTTTGATGTGGAGTTTTGAGCAGACGAACAAAGAGCATCGAATGTTGGAGTAATAATAATAATCGAGTGATTGAGGAAATATCGATTATCGATGAGGATCGTTGAGAAATCGATTTTTTTTTATAATACATTTCTTGCTTGCGACTGCTTCGAAATTTCCGAACCGTTGCATTGTTTACTCAATTGTGCTCTCCGAGGCTGTAGAATTCGAGGCAGTAGAATAACAATCAGGAATCGATGTAACAATAATAATTGAGCAGCGACTATGGAAAATAATTCACCGCTCTCAGCCCCGATACCAAGATGGGTCTAAAGCCGCGGAATTTCAACCTAAAGCCTCGGGGTGGAAGGTCCGTCTCATTTCTGTCTGACGGTACAGCGCCGTTACTACTTGGAGAGGGTTCGGGCCTGGTGTATGCATACAAGATTATTCACCGGTATCGGTATATATAGCCAGAAAGAGAGAGAGAGAGAGAGAGAGAGAGAGAGAGAGAGAGAGAGAGAGAGAGAGAGAGAGAAGGGAGAGACCTACATAGTGGGAGCGACAGAAACTCAGAGATAGTGAGCAAGAGCCTGAGAAGGAAAGCGCCGAGTAAGTTAACAAGAGAGATGAAAGGGAGAGTGAGACCGTCGAAAAAGAAAGAGTAGGATAGCGAGATAGTGAGAGAATGAAACAGAGCACGAGGGCAGAGAAAGAGAGAGAAAGAAAGAAAGAGTACTTTACCAAGGGAGTGAGAGAGAGAGATAGAGCGAGACGAAGAATAAGTTGGCAAGAGCGACAGAGGGAAAGAGAGTGAGAAAGAAAGTTCCTCTCATCCCGTTCAAGCGAGATATCGGACGTTCAGCTATACCAACACAAGTGTAAGTCAGAGCCAGAGGTTGTCTGACTGAGTCCTGCCTTTTCCCCTTTATTAGGACTTTCATCCCTCCTTGACTCAGAACTTTGGCCAAACGTCTCGCGTACACTGTATTTATTATACACTTATGTGTATATGTATAGGTGTGTGGCAATATAGGGGGTGTTCCATTTAAATCGACCCCGCGAATATCTTCGGAACTGATTGAGAAACTAAAAAATGTTTTAGACAAAAGTTGAATGTAAAAAAGTACTTTATGTAATTAAAAAAAATTGAAACAAAAAAAGATTCACGAACGTCAGTTTCGCTTTTTCTTACGTCGATACATTTTTTTTATTGCACTAATCGATGCGGTACGTTTGTGCACGGGATAATGAGGTGCGTCGATTGGTGCATTGAACAATATATAATGCCGATGAGAAAATGAAGTTAAGCTTCTGTACGCGTCCATGTGGAAAAAATGGCCAACAACAAATGATGTAGACTCCGAAACCATTGAACTTTTGTCTGAAACAAATTTTTGCTTTGCCAACAGTTTCGAAGAAATTGGGTGATCCAGACGGGTCACCCGATACATAAGCAGGCGTAGGGTACGGCGCATCTCGCTTCATCCATGTATATACACGCCATGGGCTTCCCTGAACTTTCGCTGGTTTTGCGCTCGACGAATACACGACGTACTCATAGAGGAGTTTGAGGAAGTTCACTTACTCTCTCTCTCTCTCTCTCTCTCTCTCTCTCTCTCTCTCTCTCGCACTCTTTTTACCCGCGGGACCTCTAACGACGTGGCAAAATTCAGAAAAAAATTCTCTCGCGAGAAATCCCCGTGCCAAGAGGGGATCCACGAGGTCAGGATGAAAGGGGACGAGAACTTTTCGAAATAATATGCCTCCGTATTGGATTATTCGAGGTTGGTCATATCGGTCTCTCTTCGGCTATTCTTCGATGTATTTTTCGTGTTACTATCATTACCGCAATCCGTTATTATTGGTCAAATAAGATCCCTTTTTCGATTCGTTAGTCAAAAATCCCTCGGGAATGAAAGCTCAAACCAACATATAAAAGGATGAAAATTGTCGAATTTTTCGAAAACCTGTTCAACGACGCGATGGATGAAAAATAATGGATCCTTCGGAAATCGACCGGCAAGCTGGAAAGGCAGATTTTTTTCGACCGGAAACGGAAATCTCGAGCCTCTTGCGTTTGAACCTCTGCAAATAGACAAGAACCGAGGGGAAAGATGCAGGCAGCGAGAAAAGCAAAGATACAGAGAGCGAATTTTTTCCCGTTCTCGCCTCGAGTTATCGATCTCTTCGATGCCGTCGACACTTCCGTCAAGCCGACTTACCGCTCGTCCCTAATAAAATCGCTTAACGAAATTCGAAAGAGCTGGAAGCGGAGATATACGCGAATATATATATATATATATATATATATATATGTGTGTGTATGTATGTGCATACGTATTACGTGTATACAGAGCATGTACGCGATAAAAAATGTACAGTGCATCGAAGTATATATATCAAGGGTGAAAAAAAGCTTTTCGCCGTCTCTCGCTTCCGCACTTTAAATAATGCAGAGGGGCGAGGAAACGAATTGCCTCTCACGGCAAATCTCTCACCCCGTCGACAAATACTTTTATCCAAATATATTTAGGGAGCAATTTTTTTTCTAACGCGATTTAGCTCGCAAGACTTTTTTCGTCTGTTGCGGCGCGATATTGTCAGCACGAATGGATATGAAACAATTTTTATTTGATGTTTCAGAGCAACGTGTATGTTAAGGGATCGTCTCAGTGTGACCCTCCGAAAAATCACTGATTTTCGCGATTTTTTTTTTAAATGTTCGAATAAACTAATCGGTCCGGTTTTTTAAAATAAATAAATACATTCATGACGAATACAAAATGATTTGTTTATGTTTATTTATTGGATGTACAATAGTTAAATAAACTTTTGAAATGACACGTAATAAAAAAAGGTGCTGTACGGTTTCCACGATTGCGGCCGCAATTTTGATCTGAAACAAAAATTTCAAAAAGATTATTAATCTGTAGGAAAGTCGCTATCGCGCTATGGAAGGGTTTTTTTTTTAATTTGACGAAATGGCGGCGGTTTGAACAAAAAGTATCGAATTTGGCCCTTTTTCTCGACAGTTTTTCGTAAAAAAAGTAGGAAGATTCCCAAAAAAAAAAGCTTCCATAGCGCTATAAAAAATGACCTTAAAAATGTTCTCTTCAAAGGGGAACTAGATATCTTCAAAACCCTTCCTTTGAGAGTGTAAACCGTTTTGAAAAACACTATTCTGAGAAAAACGCGTTTAAAGATTGAAGTTGGAAATTTTTTAGATAAATCGTTTACTTACGATCAATCGGCGTCTATCCGGTCTATCGGTGTCTATCCGTGGTTGATGTCGAAAACGAACTGAAATGCTTGGCCAGTTTATTTTGGAAAGTTCTAGAACGTAAGCACCTTTCGAAGGTAACACGCAGGTAGAAAAATAAACAAAAGGAATAACGGTCGAGCGGAGCGCCGAGCGAGGCAGATGTCTCGCTCCGTTCCCTTTCTACAAGAAACGTTGTAGCGACCGTAATAATTTGAATTTCGATTTAAAAATTTGAGAGAATGTTTATTACAGTGTATACTATCCGATAATGCAACAAAAAAAAATCGATTTTTCGAAAATTTCACACTGAGACGATCCCCCTTAATGTAAAATACGACGTGAATATTTTATTGAATGCTTTCTTGTTATATTTTTTTTCGAAAGTATCGACTGTCTAATAAAAGTTTTTTCAATTTATTTATATCGATCGTTAGTGGTTTGAAAAGTAATATTTATTTTTTTATCTGTGAGGGGAGAAATCCCTGTAAACGCCCGAAAATGAGTGATTTGTTGTTAATTTTTTTAAAGGTGATAAAATAATCACCTCATTTTGAAATGTTGACATTATCTTATCACAACTTTCGAGTATTACATTTTTTTTCTTTTTCGCTATAAACAAAATGGCGGCGTTATAAGGCATTCCTTTAGGCGTCTTTTGAAAAACTGCTCATGTTATAGCTCAAAAAGTTATTGATCGATCTGGCTGAAATTTCGGGAGGTTTCTCACTACAATATTATTGGAAGGATATACCAAAGAAAAAAGTATAAAATTATAAATTAAGTAGGCTTTGTAATGGAATTTTCAAATTTTTGACCATTTCCTCGACAATTTTCACCCCAAAAAAAGATTTATTTGCGCGATTACCTTTAAAGTTTAGGTGTATTCTTCCAATAATGTTATGCTGAGAAACTTCCCAAAATTTCAGCCAGATCGGTAAATAACTGTTTGAGCTATAACATGAGCATTTTTACAAAAGACGCCTAAAGGAATACCTTATAACGCCGCCATTTTGTTTTATTTAAAAAAGAAAGCATTTTTTTCAATAGTTGAAAGTTGTAATAAGATAACGTAAAAATTTCAAAATGATGCGATTATTTTATCACTTAAAAAAAAAGATTTCCCCCCTTAAGGCTTTCACGGCTTTTGATGTCATTACAACAATATTCATTTCGCAGTTACGATTTAGACAAGAATTACCAATTTTTTCAATCAGTTGGCATTCATTTATCGATTACCATTTATTGTACAGTTACCATTTATTTATCAATTACCATCTATTCATAGTTACCACTTAGTCTTACTTAAACATGGTCATCATCCCAAATCTGACTTCGAAATTTCAACACGAGCTGTTTTGTTTTTCACCATCATTTTTCCGCCTCCCTATTCCATCTGTCCCAAAAAATAACGCAACCAAGCCTTTTTCCACCGGGCACCCTGTCATCCCTGCCAGAAGACGGCCATCCAGTTCGTCGCGTACATCAGCTGTAAAATAGCACCACAGCAAAAGAGGAGTGAAACGTCAAGATCAAGAGCCGCGAAAGGGTCGCTTGCAGGATACCGCCCGTATATAACGGATAGAGCGAGAGCATTCGAGCGCATTCGTTATGAGGGCTTGAGGGAGACCGGGAGCGCGCAGGGGCTTACCAAATCAGAGTCGCCCGTGTCAAGTTCGCTAATGGGATTTACATCCCGGTTGAGCGAGGAAATAGCGGGAAGGTGGGACGACGGGGAAAGAGGCGCGATGGAGACCGGAGGAATCTAGACGCGAGCATTCTGTAGCCAGAGAGATCGGTGACATACGGACACCATCAGCAGCACACTCACTCCCTATATCTCTTTCTCGTGAATTCGCTGCCCGCAATGTCTCGGCTTTACCGTTATATAGCTGACGCACATACTCTACATATAGACATTTACATATATATACATGTGTGTGTGTGTGCATGGATGTATATATATATATATATATATATACCGATGAAACAAAGCCAGGGAGCACGTTTGACAAACTGGATAATGATTATTGCATCCGACCCGGCATGATAGCCGACCGAGAAAGGAAGCCGTCTATTTATATATGTATATATCCCGGGAATATATATCAGAATGTCGAGTCTGACGAGAGACGCAATCGTTCGTCCTCGTCGTCACACACACACACACACACACACACACACACACACACACACACACACACACACACACACACACACACACACACACACACACACACACACACACACACGCACGCACGCACGCACGCACGCACGCACGCACGCACGCACGCACACACGCACACACACGCACACACACACACACACACACACACACACACACATATATATATATATATACACAGACAGAGATTAATGTAAATAAAATAATAAATATAAAATAATATAAATATTGAAAATAATTTCAAAAAATATAATATAAAAAAATATATACACTGCCGGCCAAAAGTTTGGGTACACTAGTCGAAATTTCTTACCGCACTAAAAGTTAGATAGCGGACTCAAAAATGAAGATAATTGAATGTCCCATACGGCGTTCTAAAGAGAATGAATTTATCTTCATTTTGCTTTTTTAGAAAATTCTCTACGATCTTTTCTCGTCCCGCTACGCACTTTTGAATGTGGCTATTTTTTAGCCATCGAAAATGAACTGCAAAGTTTGTGGAAACATTTTTCCTCTGTTTTTTCCATGCTAAACTTAAAAGGGATATCAAAACCGACATTTTTGTTGTTTTATAAAGTCTCGTACGATTTTTTTTCGCCCCAGTACTGCATTTTAGCTAAAAAAAGACATGTTTTAGAAAAAAAAAGGCGTTATCCAAGATCTATACGGTTTCAGAGGAAATGTCAAGACGGTAAAAGTTACATAGATTTACTCTGGAGTGGCTAAATTATTTTTCAGAATTTTTCGTACCATTTTTTGTTGGAACTTCGATGAGTGGAGAGGCTCCACTTGGGAATGATGGGGTATTGGACAAACTATTAAGAAAGGACATTTGTTAACATTTTTATCTTTGGAACATTCATCTATCTTTATTTTTGAGTAGGCTATCTAACTTTTGGTGCGGTGAAAAATGTCGACCAGCGTACCCAAACTTTTGGCCGACAGTGCATGTATAGAGAAAGAGAGAGAGATATCGTGCTATTTATTTCGGGTTCTGGGGCAAGGCCCTCTAGGGCACCGTGCAGAAATATGTTTACATACACCATCCTAGTTTTATCATATCGATAAATATAGGAAAACATATACTTAAAAGAGAAATACAGGGTGTCCTGTTTTACCTTAAGTTCTAGTTTTTACACTTGGTTTTGAGCTTTAGAATCAATTTTCAATTGTGGTTTCGTTTTCGTCAAGTTTTCAGTTTTAGTCTTACTTTTGGTCTCAGTCAAAATGATATTATATATACCTAGTCGTAATTCTACGCTAAAGTACAGTCTATTGAATATTGTATACGCGCGATTATAAAAGCCATGTATAATTTCCGCAAGGTGCTCGAAGGGGGTTATAGCCTCTCCTTCTCTCTTTCCCTTCGTTCCTCTCCCTCCCTCTCTCTCTCTCTCGTTCTCTTTCTCTCTCTATCTATCTACATGTACGAATATCTATATATAAAGCTATGTATACGTAGAAGAACGCGGGTCTAAAGGGAGGCAAAGTTATATATCGCGGAGGACGAGAACTAGGCTCGTGTTCGTTATTCCAGCGTCATGGAAACACCGTTTCCCTGGAACGAGACAGAGGAACGAGAGCGAGGGAGAGAGAGAGAGAGAGAGAGGGAGAGAGAGAGAGAGAGAGAGAGAGAGAGAGAGAGAGAGAGAGAGAGAGAGAGAATGAATGAATGGGCGTGGGAGTGCGAGTACAAGCAGATGAGAGAGTGGAAGATTGAGAGAGAGACAGTGGCGGATCGAGGTAGAAGCTTCTTCGTCGTCGTCGTCGCCGTTGAAGGTGCTTTTCGAATGGGATATGCGCGTCGAAGCGGATATTCCTTCGATCCGCATTGCGAAGGAGCACGGTAATTAATTCCGCGACGCCGGCTGCTGCTGCTGCGAATCTCTCTCTCTCTCTCTCTCTCTCTCTCTCTCTCTCTCTCTCTCTCTCTCCCTGCGAGATCGCTCGTGTTCTATGAGCTCGGTCGTATTCTCGTCTCGAGTTTCTCGATGTGTGTGGGCATGTCTCCCTATGTGGAGGCGTGCCTACAGACAAACATTGGCATCCACGTATACCTATGTTGGTGCATCAAGGAAACTTGGCAGCAGTAATGGTTGAACAGTTCGCGATCCCTAGATAACTCGAGCTTCGTATTGGAAACCTTCTTCGTCCCTAGTTTCCGCACGTCACGTGGCCACGTCTCCGCGCGCGGGATGTACGAGCCGTCATTGTCCTAATCGCGATTGACGACTCCAGGGATTGATTAGGAGGAGATGATGTGCATGGAGGCTGCTTACTGGGGTCGTTTCGAGTCTTTTGATTCCATTTAACGGGCGACACCTAACTCGGGGCCCGGCGAAAGAGGAATTTTTGTAATTTTTTTCTGGGAGAAAGTGCGCAGTTTCCAATTTTTTTTTAACCTTAAAGAGTATGGCCATAAGTACCTTTTACGAATGTTGTATCGAAGAATATTGGTAAATGTGGTGGATACAAGTGGTTTGTGCAGAGCGCTGTTTGGAAAACATCCTTCGCGGTAAAATCTTCCGAAATAAAAGAATCAAACGCATTTAGTTTTCGCATGAAATTATCCTGTGCTTAGACGAAGGATCTGACAAAATCTTGAGTTTTGAAAAAATGGCCGCGGTCCAAAGTGAAAGCATCGATTTTCGTTGATAAAAAGGAAACTATCCATTGAAAAAAATGTCTTCATTCAAGCATTGCTTTTTTGATACGTAAAAGAAGCTTGTCAAACTTGAAGTTGATCGGTGCACTGATTTTTGAGAAGCTATCTATAAATGCCCCTAACTCCCGCAATTTTCAACGGACCGACTTGAAATTTTCAGAGAATATTTTCGAAATGTTATATTTTGAGAAAACGTCGAAAAACGAAATTCCATATTGAAAAAAAATTCATCCCGGTGTTGAGCTCCTTACTTGTTGATTTTTGTGAGGAGTTGCGTTTGCGTCGCGAGAATTTCGTATCATTCATATATTTTGTAATACGTTGCTATATGAGCTATTCGATTATTCGGATTATTCTTGTTACGTAAGCAGTATAAAAAAAATCGCGTACGAATAGATTGAAAAAAGGGTAGATGAAAATTTACTCTATCGAATTTGAGTTTTTTTTCATGCTCCACATTTATGCAATCGGCGTACGTCGGCGCGTTTACGAAATCGTGATTCGTGAACGTTAGGTTGCGAAGCCGCAATTTCTGACTCGGAGGGCGAACAATAAAATGCCGTCGCATTCACTATGGAAGACTCAAAAGTGGGTTGCGGTGTGGTACCACGAAATTGAGAAATTCACGCGGAGATGGAAAGAATGAAAAACCGACGGCGAGAGAGAAATAGAGAGGTGGGGGTGAAAAAACAAATAAAAATAAAAAGTCGAACGAACGGGAGGCAGAGAAAGAGGAGAGAGCCGTGGAGGCATAGACAAAGGCAGAGATAGCCACAGCAAAAAGGAATAAAATACACATAGATACGTAGAGAGTGGAGTTTAACAAATATCAAGTTGTCCGAAGCTCGTCACCGCGACAAAGTATATTCTGCGGGTAAAACTGAGCGAGCGATTGGCCGAGTGTTTTCTTTATCCCCGTTGGTTCCGAAACCACTGCCGACCCTTATTCGTTCTGCTCTTCATATAGACTTCTCTCTCACTCCGCCTCCCCCCCGCTATTTTATTAACGCGTTCCCCCACTTGTAGCGCAAAAAAAGGCCTTTTTCATGAATTTTTTTGAAGAAAACTACAAAACTTTTTTAATCGATCAATATACCATCTTAAAGAACACATCTTGAAGAACTTTCAGTAATTTTTTTATTGAAAAATATTACATTGTTTAGTGGCAAATGGCCGTTAATGAAATAATGTTTTTATATACACGGTTTGCGGTGACCAACATTGCGGCGAAGTGGATCATCTGGAAAAAAAAATGCGGATGCATTTAATCAAATATAAGTATGAACTAGTCTTTAATCGAAGGATTTTAAAAAATATTCATTTTTCACAGAATGGCGGACAGTCAAAGTTAATGGTTCGATTTTAACGAAAAAAAACGGCCGTTTTTTGGCTATAAAACGGCCATTTTTTTCGAAAAAAAAAATCGAACGATTAAAGACTACATTTTTATGTATTAAATAAGCCTGAAAAATTTCAAGAAGATCGGTTCATTAGTGTTCGAGTAATCTTGGTCACCGACTTCGGAAATGCCATTTTGAGAAAAACGCGTTTAAAGTGTTCTCAAGCCGGTCGTTTACACAACGGATTCTTCTCTTTCAACGCTCATATCTCAGTCAATTTTGTTCGGATCGACTTGAAATTTTCAGGACATATTCTCAGATACTTATACTTCAAAAAAATGCAATAAAAAAATCGATTTTTTCTAAATCGCAAGTAGGGGTAACCCCTTAAGGGCAATGTAGACGTCTAAAATTAAGTGATTTTTCGCCATTGTTCTTGGCTGCAAGGACGTGTAAGAGGATAATAATATTCAAGGATGTTATTAGTCATATCTTTAAGTAAACGAAAAAAAAATGTATTTTAAAGAATTATACAAAATGATGACGCTGGAGCCATTCTCGCAAGGCATGTTGAATTTGAGACGCTCTGCGACACGCAATATAACTGACGCGAATTCGAATGTGGAAAAAAATGTTTAAAGATCTATTAATTGACATGAGTATAGCTAGAGAAATACGTAGAGGATTTTAAAAAATATTAATTTTTGTGTAATTGGCAAGCATTTAAAGTAACAAACTCAATTTCCGACAGAAAAAAGGACAATCATTGGTTAATAAATGATGTTATAATCAACTCATGGAAAATCCCGTACGTATTTCTCTTCGGAATGTTATTTTAAAGATGTGCTCAAAATTTCGCGTGTAAAGAATGAAAATTGTTGGAGTTATGCTGCGTGTCGTTTAAAAAAAAATTGTTGTCCGAGAAAAACGGTAGACGTCTCGCTCACGGGACAGCCACTGCCACCGCAGACCCACACGGGCCTGCGGACCTTTGTTTTACAGGTACCAAACTTTTCCCCCCTTATTCTATATGGTTCAAAGTATTTCTTAAGCCAATTCAAAAAAATGACATTTTTCGAAAATTCTACAGTAGTCTTAATTCCCTTTTTTGCTCCTATTCTGTTTGATTATTTTTCTCTTCCTCCTATTCTCTCATTCTATTTACGATCTCTCTCGCTCCCCGACATTCTCTCGCTCATTCTATTTTAGTCTCTCGCACTGCCCCTTCCCCTTGATCCTTAACCTCATCCCCTATATTTCTCTCTCTCCCTCTCTCTCCTTTCTATTTTTCCGCTCTCGCAACGAATAAATCCCCCTACGACCGTGCATCATACACTCACTTATTTTCGCGCTAGAGCGATCCTTGCGGACCCACACACACATACACGTCGTGGTCTGAATCGTGTGCTCTCCGTGTACACCGCTCTTTCGGATAAAGTGCGGCCGCGAGGGTGCAAAAAGTCCCCCTCCCCCCTGCGAGCGCATTTTGTTTTCCCCGCTGTATGGATGCCCCTGGTGTAGGGTTCGTCTTGTAACACCCCTTGGTTCTTCACCCCTTGGAGACTCCGCTTGCAGCGCAGACCCAGCGCATTTCGAGTCCGCGCGAGCGTGGATAAATAATAGCCCCCCGTTGCCCTTTCGCGCTCCTCGTCGAGGCAATATCTGTGCTAATAAGAAAATCAGAAAGGGCTCCACGACGAGAACAAGCGTCACAGCTCGCGGATGAGCGCCGTCGTAAACGTGCGGCGATCGGTTCCGAGCCATTTTTAACGGTCACTGCGCTGCGTTGAGGGCGAACGCGTGTAGTTTTTGGTTTTTGTTTTCGGTGCCGCATCTCGTGGATCAGAGGGGTGAAATGAGAGTTATTACTGGGGCATGGGGGATAAAAGAAATATGACGGCGGAGAGGAAAAACGGAGAAGAGGAGAGGGATAATTAGGATTTTTTTCTTTATTTTATACCGATATCGATCCAACTGTATCGAAATCCGTAGATTTTTTTCGGCTATTCATAGGATATTTACTATCACCGGGAAAAACACGGCGTACACATCGCTTTATTGGGGCGCTGTAAACCTTGACGCGATTTTCATGATTCCCCGAAGTACCAATTTCCCTTGTTCTTTTTTTTATTTATTTGTTTTTCGTCCTTCCCGAACCAAAAGTTTCGTGCATAAATCCTGCGGGGATCGTTTTATTATTATTTCATCGGGTATGTGTAAGTGCGCCGGGGGATGCTGAATTATGCGAGCGAACGAGAGAGAGAGAGAGAGAGAGAGAGAGAGAGAGAGAGAGAGAGAGAGAGGGAGAGAGAGAGAGAGGGAGAGGAGGAGGAAGAGACAGGGTTGAACAGATAAAGAAATATATACACACACGCACATGGGAAAAGGTGATTTTGAAACCGTTTCGGTTTGTTTAATGTCGAGTACGGGGACTACTATGCATCCTCGTAGTTGAATGTCTTCAAATTCCTTTTCTCTCTCTCTCTCTCTCTCTGTCTCTCTCTCTATATATATATATATATATATATATATATATATATATATATATATATATATATACCGAAAGGGACATGGAGAGAAGGAAGGGTTACTTGGCGACGACGACCCTTATTGCGGCGCCTTTGGCTGTATCCCTTGGAGTACAATCTCCACTCCTGCTCTTCTTACTAAACTCCCTCATTCAATTGATCTCCAACCCTTGATTCGAGCTATGACATTTTGGAATGAGAATTTTTAACGTTTCTTTCCCCCCTTCTATCTCGCTCCCTCTTTCTCTTTCCACATTCATAAATATCAATGTATATCCCTATCTATATATTTATATACATATCCATATATTTTTTCCTCCCCCAATATTCTCTCTCGAACAGAGTGCGCCTAGTACGGTGGATCGGTTGGGGCTCCCCGTGGGGCAAGTTTGGCCAGACGCCGCGCGGGTTATTCCAATAAATTTGGTCTTTAAATTCCATTGGACACGGGGATGCCCGAATCATGAATCACCTGATGTGTACAAGGGACGACGCAAAACGTATATGCCAAAAAGTATTTTGTGCACGCGTATGGTGGGTTCTGGGATGGTGAGTGGGGGGGGGGGGGGGGCAATTAAACTAAAAGCGTCGCGGTTTGATTGTCACTGTGTACGGGGCCCTTTCTCTGTCTCCGTTTCTATGTCGGGACGCGAGTGCATCATCAGGAGAGAATTTAGAGGGAGAGAGGAAGAGAGAAAAAGGGAGAGGAAAAAAGGGAACAAAAAAGAAAGGTGGCGTGATCGGCGCAGTAGGCCGCACATTAACGTTAGTGCAACCGCAAGTCCTGAATGTGTATCCGAGAGGGAGAGAGGGAGACGTTGGCCATTAGTGTTGAAAATTTGATTGGCCGTCTGAGTGCTTTATCGATGTCTATCGATCACTTGCAAAATTTACCATAATTGTTCAGTTGGACGAATCGTTGGCCCGGCCGCGATATTATGGCAAATAATTCATCGACCACGGAGAGCACAAAGATGTCAACCGAACCGTTGAAATAAAAAGAATTTATAATCGCTTTTCAGTGATTCAGCTATTTAATGATGCATGCTGGAAATAATTGCTCGGGAACAATATCGTATTTTGTTATTAAGCAGGATGAATGAGGGTTCGAAACGATGAGGCTATCGAAAGCGTCTATTTGC
The DNA here is from genome assembly GCA_963210295.1 of Ophion ellenae. NCBI lineage: Eukaryota > Metazoa > Arthropoda > Insecta > Hymenoptera > Ichneumonidae > Ophion > Ophion ellenae. Next base: position 31,572,517 of record OY723396.1, on the reverse strand, counting down.
CTCTTGATTTCCAATTCATAATATTTTTGTGAAAAACATTACCTTTTTTATGTGCATTGTTATGTTTGTAAAAAAACATTGGAAGTAAAACGAAGTTTAAATCAACTTTGGTAATTTACTGGAAATAAATTAAACTTGTAATAAATATTGTATGTATATGGCTTTGTAACTTTATGAAAAAAATAAACAATATTTTTACAGTATAAATATATTTTGTTTTTTGAAACTAATTGCAAAAATTGATTCAAATTTCTTTTTAAGACTTTATCAACTTTTTCAAGCTGACAGCGATATAATTGTTTCATTAAAAACGACGGAATAATTACAATTGAAATAATTGAATTTATTCTTTTGGATGTTATTTTCTCAATTCTGTACGCTGTTGTCGAAACTAAAATATGATCTTATTTTATTTTTGCAACTGCTAGAAAAATTACGTTACGAATTACGATTGGTTAGTTTAATCTACATTTAAATCGTACTTTGAGAGTGCGCGTGCTTAAAGAGTGAATGAAATTCGGCACAATGGGCTAACGTAGACGATAGAGTCACAAAGTTACATTTGAGAATACATAAACGTCATACGCCTTTTACGATAGCGACAGAGAGAGGGAGAGTGAGAGAGAGAGGGTGAGAGCCTTTGTCTGGACACATAGCATATACACCTGTGCCTTCACGTCATAAATCTTTTTCTGTATTAAAAATAATTGCTTTAAGCAGAGAAGGTAAAAGGCGGGGCTGGGGAGGCGGCACAGATGCCAGCGCCACCGCACGTTTACGAGCTGACCTCCAACCAGGGATGAGCAAACTCACTTTATACTTTTTTTCACGTTTGCACGACAGGGTGTGTGCCATTTTGCTATTTTCTACCGAAGAAATGTAATGGAGAGAGAAAGAGAGAGAGAGAGAGAGAGAGAGAGAGAGGGCGAGATGAAGGAAAGAAAGTCTCTATGTCTAGTAGTTACACTCCGTATTAGTCAGCCATGCAACGCGAGCGGTCGCTCCTTGCCCACAAAAGTGGATTACTTTTACCGAAAGAACAACTTAATTACAACTGCACTATGTTATTTTTTTCAAGTTAATTTGCATGAGTCGCTCTCTCGATTGAGGTGAAAATGTATTGAGCATCGTCGATTCATTTATAAATAAGGGACTCTATAATTTCATTTATCCATAATTTTATGCATTAAAAATTATTATAAAAAAATATATATCTAAATATTTAAAAAAATATAATATAACAAAAATTTCGACCCGGACGAATTTGAAATACAATGCTGAATTTTCAAAATTTTTAAATTTTCGATGTTTTTTTACAACAACTCAATGTTATATTTTCGGAATGTTTAATGGCAGGGGAATGAAGTATTATCCGGTTCAAACTGACCCAGTGTGTGAAAATCGCGGCCAAATATAAGTGTGTCAACGAAAGGGTTCATAAAAATAAAAAAAATAAAAAAAAATGTAATGAAATAGAATAAAACTAGCATGAAAAATAGGGATTTAATTTTGATAAAATAGAATAAAATGTTTCGTTTGCAGTGGTTAAAAAATAGGGGAAAAAAGAGAGAGGAAGAGAGAGAGCGAGAGAGAGAGAGAGAGAGAGAGAGAGAGAGAGAACGGAAAAACGGACTCGTTTCACTCGCAAAGAGGACTGATGGAACAAACATTTGATTAAAAAATAGTAAAAAGCCTTCTTTTTATTTCCCTCTTTTGGTTGTTTTCAAACACTTTTTTAAATGATCACAAAATAGTTCAGAGTTCCGGTAGTCAAGGTACTTCAAAGCCGGATGAAATAAGATTCTGTACCCCTGCCAACCCTCATTATTGACCGTCTACCACGCAGACACACCGGAGTGTACATATAATTACATGCATCTATACACCCTCGCACGCACACATTTATATGCATTTGTGTGTGTACACAACGTGTACATACGTCGAGACGTATACACCCATTCCCTTCTCGCTTTGCCGTGAGCTGGCGGGCGGTTGGTTTTGTGCTCACGAAGACCGTAAAATTAAAAGGCCTCGCCCGACCTTTCTCCCTTATGGCGAAAGTTTAAGTTGCCCTCTTTTGCCCTAACCGCGTTGTTAACACGTGAATCTCGGTAAAAAGCAATTGGTAGACGTGATGCCACGGTAAACTGTCGCTATTCTCCATGTACATGTATACACTCGCGTTCACGTTTTCTTTTTGAATAATTTTAACTAAAGAAAAATAAAAACGCTGGAAGGATATAAGCTTTGTAAGGAGTTTTATTTTTATTGTCGCTGTCGTAAGTAACTTGCTGTTGCTATCGTTTTTCTTTTCGTTTTTTCTCGTCGTTATCCTTATATTGTATTATTATTATTAGATTATTGTTATCGGCTTTTATTATATTATTATTATTTTCCGATTTTATTTCTTTGGACACACTTCCTCAGTTTCCACTGGGAAATGTTCACCTATCCCGATGGATTGGTTCTGAGGATTGGAGGCAAAACGTGAAAAACACAAAACACAGAGTTGTATATACAGCAATAAAAATAACAATAATAATTCGAAAAAAATGGAAGAATTCAAATGTATCCAAAAATCATTTCTCTATGGCAAATAGTGGTAAATAATTATGAAAAATTTACCGTCCAGCTTACGGAATTTCCAAACATTCCTATAAGTTTAAATTAGCATGATATTTTCACGGTAAGAAATAACAATTTAGTTCTGGCCAACAATGACTGAATAATAAAAATATAATAATGATTATCGTTTGATCCATGGTATCTGATATAACCATCCAGCTAATAATAATAATAATAACAATAATAATAATAATACATAATGGACATAACTTTAAAAATATATATTATTATAATTTTCATCATTATTATTATTACTGTAGACACAACTCTGTGTTCTCTGTCTTCTACTTTTTCCCTCCAATCGAAAGTGCCACGAGTGTAGACTCAAGAATGATCGATGCGATAAGGGGGAATGATCGAGTCGCGAAAGTGCATGATGAGAAGGGTAACTCGATACGAGGCAGGCGTATCGTCGAAGCTGAGCCAAAGGAATACGATTTATATATATATATATATATATATATATATATATATATATATATATATATATATATATATATATATATATACACGTGATATATGTGAAGTCTGAATGATATACTGGGAGAAAAAATGTGCAGAGCCAATTTTTTAAACTCTAAGTACTAGTATGTGCGGTCGTACTAGAGTCCAGAGCTGCAAAAAATGTATGCAGACGAGCAATGAGGAGGGAGGGAAAGAGAGATAAAAATATTGACATGCATGAAGTTTAGAAATAGCTGTTGTTATCGCGAAGATATTTTTATATAAACACTAAATGTAATGTGTTTGTATATACTATATATATATATAATGAAGTGTATGTACTTGACTATATCCATAAAAGCCCGAAACGATTTTACGTCAGCGTAGCGGTAAGCCCCGAAAGCTTTCATTCCTCCGACCTTCTCGTACCTATATATATTTATCTTCGACCCTCTCTTGAGAATCCTACGTTCGAACGATGTATACATTTTCGTAGGCTCCAGCTCTGCTGAGCGGCCAAAGATACGCGAAAAGTAATAGCCGGAGGAGAGTGAAAGGGTGCGAGGGAGATAGAGACGAAATAAATGTATTGCATTACAGGGCCAAGATGGATCCTTCCGAAGGGCGAGAGAGAAAGAAAACTGAATCGCAAAAAACTGCGAATTCCATGAGAAAATCACATTGCAACGGAATGTTGGGTGGAAATTTATTGTTTCAACACGTTGAGCAAACGGTGCAGGGGATATCTCGCAAGCAATGCTGCGATAACATGCTCAGAGACGAAAGTGACGATTACGTTTTTGCAACCTTTTTTTTTTCTCGAACGAAAATATATGAAAGCGGCGGGTGAAAAATTTGGTTAGATGGGAAAATGGGTTTTAAGGATGTTGATAATTATATTTTATATGCACATATATATATTCGTACATATAAAATAGAATAATAATTTATTGGGAATTATATTGTTAATTATTATATGTAATTACATACGATTAAGTAATTAATTATTATTATGACATATTATATTATAATATTATTTATTCTCATTATTGAAAAATTTGTTCCGACCAGAAGAAGACTATCAAAGTGTTGATAATTTTATTTAATATGCACGTATTATATATTATATATATGTTCATGTATTTGTCCATATAAAATAACATTCTAAATATTCTTCAGAGTATTATTCTGGTTTGAACGATTTTTTATAGATAATATTGAATAATGTTGAGATATGATATTTAATTATATTAATTGATTCTTTAATCATAAAATATTTAACATACATATATCTGTATGTATGTATATATACCCGTGCACATCAAATAAAATAATGAACATTCTCGAAAGTTTTTTTCTGGTCCGACCAAAATTTTCATTAATAATATTTCCATATAATAATTAGTTACATAATTCATAATAAATAATTATTCTATTCCATATTTACAAATATGTATATATATGTGAATACAAATAAAATTAACAATCATCTCCAAATTATTTGTCTCGTGTGACCAAATTTTTCATCCACATATAGGCACGTATACAGGCTTACATTAGCCAGAAGTACGAGGCTCCCAATTTTTCTTTGTCAGTCACAAAATAATGTCCACATCTATTAAATCATCAAGAAAGCCTGGAAAATATGAATAAATTTCTTAAATTATCTTCCTGAACCCTTTATCTCCGTTTTTAAAAAGTAATAAATATGTTTTTGGATGTTCAAATGAGTCGGCTGCTCGATACTTTTGGCCAAGGCTGTATTTTACGTATATACATTGAGCGCATAGCTAGGAACGAATGAGCCAGCAGGGAAGTGGCTTTTCTCGTGTGCTTCTATGATTAATAGGACAACGTTGCCTCGGGATTGGGATAATTTGCGTAACATTGGACGAAATGGATCCGTCAGGGCTCAGATGGTACTAGGAATAGTTCTCGGTCTCGAATATTTATCACCTGCAGAGAGAGAGAGAGAGAGAGAGAGAGAGAGAGAGAGATAGGCAAAGGATACGATGTCAGTGAGATGAGCCGTTGGCGTTAATTGGTGCCCATATCTCTCGTTCTTTTTTTCCCTCCACTTTTCATTCCCGCACTCTCGCTCCGTTCTTTTTTTTTCACTCTATCACTGTCCGAGCTTGCACGACGCCTCGGTCCATCACATCCCAACGTCTGAATCTCGAGTAACCCAAGCGAAGAATGTCAAAAATTCAGTTGGTATATGCGGATTGCGGGGGCGGGGGCATTGGCTTATATACAACACGGGTCTGTCAGAGCCGAGTCAGCCGGTTCGTGGATCCTGCAGATTTTCGTTATTCCTCTTGCAATTCGTTGCACAGCGAATTCAAAAAATTTCCATTCGCTTGGTAAATTTCTGTTGATGATTCAATTTTTTTGTATCGTAACTAACATTTCGAGAAAATAATACAACCTAGCGATTCAAATTATTTATTATTTTAATAAGTTGGTTTGTTTATCATCATTATTATCATTATTACAATAATAATTACGAGTTATTATAAATTTTGATGGCAAATCGCTATTGAAGTGCACATTGTTCGTTCATTATTCATGGGTTCATTGTTATTTTAGTTTAAATTAACTGTTCATATTATTATTATTTGGGAATTTTATACAAGTCTCGGCATCTAGCCGGCATTATTATTATTATCATTACAATTATTTGACTCTTATGATTGTTATTTGTTACGAGCTATTAACGCAAATTACGATACACCTGTACAGTCTTCTTATTATTATTATTCAAATGAGCTAATGTATAACATTCCTATTGAATTATATTTAAAGTTATTATTGATAAAATATTGATATTATTATTATTGGTGTTTGATTATTACTATTATGATTATTCTCTTCTATTGCACATTTCGGGAAAAAAGCACGAAAGAGTAATTTTTGAAATGTTACATTCAATAAATCTAATTGATGAAAAAATGTAAACATTGTTCAATGATAATGGAGGACATCTCTTCGAAAGTAATTGCCTTCCAATTGAATATTACAACATTGTGCCTTGATATGGTTGTATCTTCATTTTACATCAACTGTATTGGCCGTTCATATACAAAGCAGACGAGAAGTTTCCCAATAACGAGTGGACTTTGATGGTGGAAAAAGTTACCGAGCTTGCGCTTTCGCCGGATCGCTCGAAACCGGAACTTGATATTGCGTTGCAAAGAAGTCGCTACATGAGCGTCCTCATCCACTTAGCAGGCGATGAAAGAAAAAGAAGAAGAGGGAAGAGAAGGAGAAGATTATTACTCGTAACGAGAAAAATATCAACGAAGATGCTCACTATTTTGCCGCGGGGTAGAGAAAGAGAAAGAAAGAGAGAGAGAGAGAGAGAGAGAGAGAGAGAGAGAGAGAGAGAGAGAAAGATAGAGAACAAAACCCGGCTTAATCCTCTCCGTAAGGCGTACACTCGTCAGTAATTACGGACACACTTTGTGCGATCGCTCACCGCGGAGCGCCTCGTCGCGACGCACTCGCGTTAAATTACTTTCTGCCAATTGGTCATTTATCATCGTGATGGCTCGCGCGAAGACACGGAGTTCTACTATCGGTAAACTTAAGGCGGTCCTCTAGTTTCTCGGCTGTTCTTTTACGGCTCCTTCAATAATTTTTTACGGGCAAAGCATCGAAATAATCAATCTCATTGTTTTTGCATAATCTTTATTAACATTTAAATAAGCTTTACAAATTTTTTGAAGTCAAAATATATAATAGAATAAAAGTTATAGTGGCCGACAGGAAGACATCAAGTAAAAGAGGTGCTTGACGGTGACCAAGATTGCAGCGGTTTTGCTTATCTGAAATCAAAAAACCAAACGGCATTTTAATCTTCATATTTAAGACTAGCGATTGAACTAGAGTGAATTCTAAATTACAAAAATTGACTTTTTTATACACTTTTGAAAATTACATTCTATTTTTACTCATTTTTTCTTAAGTTTTTCGCTCGTACAAAAAAAACTATCGAAGCAATCATGATAATCCTAGTTCAATCGCTGGCTTATAACATATTAAAGATGCTGTATAAATTTGAACAAGATCGGTGCAGTAGTTTCTGAAATATCGTGATCACCGTTTCGAAAAATGGTGTTTCGAGAAAAACGCGTTTGAAAGTATACCTGCTCCGTATACCTGCTCCTTTCCAGGGCCGTAACTTGTGAACCACTTCGAATATCGAACAATCCTTTGGCACACATTTTCTACACATGTTGTAGATGTGATTTATGAAAAAAAAACATCGATTTTTTCGACCCGAGAAACTAGAGGACCGCCTTAAGTGGCGAATTCATCACTTCCTGAAGAGGTTGTAGATGTACCGACTGGGAAAGCGAATAAGCGAAAGAATTATTTGTTCTTGTGCAAAGCAACTTTTAGTTGGTCCGCGTAAGTTTTTGGCTAGTGCGAACTCCAATGTGGTTGGAGGTACCGCAGCCTTTGGACTTGTAGCCGGTGGAGACGGGTACGCCTCCGAGCTGGAAGTAAGCAGTAGATCCGACGCAACGGACCATAGATGAACGGACCAAGTAGTATACGTTTTATCGCTCTTGTGGAATTAGTTCAGCTGTGGCGTGGCTTGAGATCCGCATCGTTGCAGATATCGGCCAGCTGGTTAACTCCTCCCAATCTTTCGACCACAAAACATGCATCTCATGTAGTTCAACAGTTTCTTTGCTGCGCAGTGTCGCCTTGAGAACCGTCATGACTGCTAGTCATTGAGGGACCGCTAATCATATCTTTTGATCCTGTAGCAGACTGAGATAGTCCTGGTTGAACAGGAGATCGACGAATACACATAGCTGTGGCGAAAGACTGCCAATGTGGCTCTTGTTCGCTCCACTTTACCGAGTTCCTCTTCAATACGGACATCGGATGTGCTCGTCAACCATTGGTGAACTGCCATGTTGCTCTCGTTAGCCAAAGGCTCTGTTCTAGCCTGTCATCCGAAGAGCCAGTCCAGGCTTCGGTAATTCTAGCACCGATCACCACGGATACTCCGTGGCGCTTCGTCTTCCACATCTCTGTCCCGATATTCCCAACTGGAAATTTCAGATCATCGTCACTCTGCACATCACAAAGAGAGCCACCCAAACCAGCTAAAAAAACAAGCTAAAAGAATACCGAACTTCAACGCGACTCTTACTTTCCCCACACTTTCCCCCCTACCAAGTTTCTCCTCAACATGAATATCGCACTCGTCAACTCTGCTGAGCTGCGATTTTATTCTCTCGTTAGCCGAAGGGGCCAATAGGTCTTATCGATTCAAGCGCGTCGTGCTATCCCCGCGATTAGCAACTATATCCTCTTTCAAGCTCGTCTCGGATCTCAAGAGCGCGGGGGCGGCTAAACGTATAAAACGAGGAATAAACCGCCTTTACAGGGAGGAGGAAGCGACGAACTTCCGGGGCTTATACACTAAACTCGCCCCCGTTTCCTCGGGACTCAAACGGTTTTAAGTGGAATAACGTAGACTCCGCCTGTGTAACGAGTAATAATTGAACAGGGGCTTGTTACCTCTCGTCGAGCGGTACATACACCACAGCTTGAAACTATGATAATCCACAGATCCCTAGACCCTTGCCGTTGTAAATTCAACAAAACGGAATAAAGCACACAACCCTCTACCTTCGCCACAACGTATACGTGTACTCTCATCTAGCCGTGCAATTCCGATTTTTTTCAAATATTCTCCAACCATCTCGGAAAAACCGCCACCATCCTGCAGATATGGCAATGGAAGCGACCATTCGGAAAGTTCTCGGCCCACATATGGGCCCTCAAGGTATACGAGCCTACATGGAATTCATCGACTGCCTACAGTTGTACCAATCGAGTAAAAAATCGAAAAGGCGAGCGGCTCGACGCGAAATCGGGGGAGAAAAATTGAGGAAAAGATGGAGGATACTGCCAAATGAAATTTGTTTGATCGAAGGAAATTCCTTTTTTTTCCTCTATCGGGAGGGTGATAGGGAGGAGAGACTAGGTGTAAAAGCAGATGAAAGGCGAAAGCTTTTTTCAGAGCTCGGTTGGTCCAGAGATCAGGTCATATATATGTGTGGGGGTATATATACGTCGAAGGGTTCCTAATGTTTTCCGGTACAGCCTCTTCGAACGCGCAGGAAAGAGGGGTCGATAGCTCCTCTTTTTTCCCCTCGGCGAATCCGATATGCTTTCAACCAGAAGAGAATACGTATATATATGTATATGTATATATGCAAAGATGATTTCCTTCTGCTGCATGTGTATGCGAGGAAGTCGAGAAACAGGAGGAACGGTGAGAGATGTGGAATGGGGTTGATATAACGCAACCTCTTGTACGCAGACGTCGAAAAAGAGTCCCTTGGGTACAATCGTCGCGGTACGAATTACCATGTCCCCTCGACGTTTCCTCGGAGTGTGCGGAGTGCGCAGTGCTCTTCATTTCGTTTCTGCCCTAAATTTCCTTTTGCAATCCACGGGCTTTCAACGGCCAACGTAAGCGTGGCCCATGGGACAATACACATGATATGTATGGGATTGATGAGACTTCCGGGATTCTCCATGGCCTTTGAGCGATACCATGCGCGAAAAAGGTAGCGTCGATGAAACACGTTCTGTCACTCGCGGGGACGCTGAGATATTTGCCTTGTAACGTTCGAGCACGCGTGGGATATACAAGTGATACGTGATATTTGAAAAGGAAATGTATTGAATAGTCGGCCTTCATTAGATTGGGCGTGATAATTGTTGGATCGAATGATTAGTATTATTATATTATTAGTCAGCCATTGCATTTCGCTAGAATTAAATGGTTGTTTTGTATTTTTTAAATATCACGCTAATTTTAACTAGCTAAATTGTTTATACTTATTGACCAATAGTTGCGATGGAGAGATACTTCTTCGAGACATTTTTTTTCGCAATTTTTTCGAAATACAAGAATAAATTGGCTAATTGGAAGACAAGTTAGTTTCATAATAGCAAAATAAAACAAAATTGAGTCGAAGATGTGTATAGGTCATCGATACCTTTTGGAATTCCTCGTACGCGCGAGCGCGGAGAAAATGTTACATAAATCCATATATATGCGGATAAACTATATATACATTTTTTATGGGAGGGTTAAGGTTGCTTCCGGGCTTCGATGGGCCTCGAAACTTTGCTCCGTCCTACGTGGCCATAAAATCAAGTGGATATTCGCGTGCTAAGTCGACGTACCTCCGCCACGTTCACGTATAAATCTCAACATATTTTATCCAATATATATATCCGCATAAAATGCAAATGAACAAAAATCGGAAAAAAATGTAATACACTCTGACAATATAAAATAAAAATGTAATTCAACGTGCAGAAATAAAATAAGTAAACCAATACAAATAAGTCATTGGAAATATGAAAAAAGAGAAGATTTCAGGCAAGCTGATAAGCGATTGATGTCCTCGTATTTTTTGCCAGCGCCACAAATTCGCCCGTCAACCGGCCCTGCAAGGCAAAGGAAAGAAATAAATGAATATAAAATGCCGGCCCGTAAAATTTTCATCAGTCACTCAAAATGCAATCTCAAAATGATGGGCTTAAAATGTGCAACCCCCTAGCAATTTCCTACGTATTACGTAAAAAATGCGCGAGGGTGACCCTCCTCTCTCTCTCTCTCTCTCTTTCTCGGTCATGATGCTCGATGATATCGTACGAGCGAGAGGGAATACAGTGAGTAGGCCTCCGGGACACAGCGAGAAAGCCACGATGTTATTATATTTATTCTCAACGTCGCACGTTTTCAGAAACGGCAGAGGGTCGGCGCCTACGTAATAAATAAAATGTTGGCAACGTTCTCCTTCTCGCTATTCAATTTATATCTTGTAGACGAGGGACCCTTCTCGTAGTGTATAAATATATATACATACTGAAGAATACAAACACGCATATATGTGTACACATGTATGTATACGCATTTTTCAGACACGTGTTTAGGATGTGAGAGCCTCTCGCTATCTAGGGTAACCATTTTCATGCTATCTGCATAAAAAAACAAAAGAAGTGCCAAGGGAAGAAGCGACCGAGACCGCAAACAAAAAACAAATCAAGAATATTAACAAATATGTAAAAAAAAAAATTGTTTAATGAAGATTTTATTTAATGTAGTAACAAGTAGAAAATAATCTCTTTGCGGAGTCACCTATATGTAACTATAAATAAAAGCTTGGGTCGCTCAACTTTTTGAATGTTTAATAAATGTGATCAATTCAGTTTCATTAACCGTATTTAATTTGGCACAATAGTAACTAGAAAAATTATTATTACACGTCTATACCCAGTTTCAAGATTTTTATTTAAGAAATCTAAGGTTGTTCTACAATAAATTGAATACAGTTGATATGTTAACGGATTTACGTAAATTAAATATTATACATCTAAATTTTGAGCGCCCCAAGCTTTTATTTATAGTCACATATAGGTCACATGTAAAATTAATTAAAACAATTATTTTCTACTTTTTAGTACATTGAATAAAAGCTTGTTAAAAAAAGTGTTTACATACAAATTATTTTCTACATTTTAGTCTTTAATTAATTTTACTACGGCTCTGAAATTTTTGCGAAGAGGGATTAATACTTCCAAACGAACCGGTATTATTGTTGCTTGATTGTCGGGAGAAATCCTGGAGAACTGTGATAGGTCGCATCTATCATAGATGTTCGTTCACCGCCTATTGGACCTTACCTTTTAACCTATTTTACCTATGGACCCTTTTGACGATTGTTCGATCCGAGAGCACTTGGAGCCAATTCATGTTTTCTCATGCACTTTCCATGGAGTTTAGCTCTATTTAATGTTTCTCATTCCGTTCATTTCTGTTGACGCTTCATTATTGCAACGTCTCTTTCCTGTTAGATTACCGCAGTTCAATTTTTTAAAAGTTTAATGATGCATTGTCACCGCTTAGATGCATATTTGCAAAATTTCGGAGCTCTAAGTAGTCGGGAAGTGGGTGAAATATCGATTTTCTGTTTTGCATCTCACAGGAAGTCAAATCACCTCATACCAAGTCAAGGTAAATAAAAGCTTATAATAAGATGTAAAAAATAACATTTACTTTCAAAATCATAACTTTTCTTCCGTGAAATCCACATAAAAAATAAATACAAATACTAATCCCATTTATTATTTATAATTGCGGTTATTGTTACATTATATTACCTTTATTACTGATGATTTTAATAATAACGAGGATTATTCATTCGTTGTTTACAATTAATCATTCCTCATGATAATTATTTTGTTATTTATCATTGAAATTTTGTAAAATATCGACATGCAGGCTAACTTTTTTTCGCCCACTAAAAGCCAAGGATTCAATCCTCGGATGAAGGGTTGCAATAAATTGTTCCTTTTATATATTCTATTCTATATTTAGAGCCAGGATTTATTATTTGCCAGCAAACCGGATACAAGCGTTGAAAACATATTCCCCGATTCACGTGGTATATTTACTTTTTTTTCGATGCATTGAAACTTTTGTGTTTGCAACAATGCCTGTATCTCGTATGAAAGGAAAATAAAGACAAAACGGACAATGCGCTTTTCGGGCGAGATTCCGAGAAATTGAGCGCAAAAACATTTGCCAATGAATATACGACGGTACCTATGTTTTCCTCTTCCGGTTGTTCGAAATTTCCAGCAGTGAGAGCAAATGGCTGATCGATACCATTTGTTGGTTCCCTCAAGCTCCGAGTAGTACGAAGTGACTCAACTATGTACATATACATATACATAAACTATACAGGGTGGCGAATTTATTAAGGAATGCCGAAATATATCAAGAACGGTAATCCTGATAGCTGGTACGCAGCTGCGTGGTCACCCATCCAAGTGCTGGCCCAGGACAATGCTGTGTAGCACGGAAGATGGCCACAGACGTGGCCCGTTGGTAACTCCAGTTTGCTCGTCACCCTGTATATGTTCGCGTGGATTTGTAACATCAGATGACTATATACACATCTCTCTCTCTCTCTATCTCTCTCTCTCTCTATCTCTCTCTCTCTCTTATGGTTGGGAGCCACATCGTGCCATTTCATATCCAGCGCGAAATCATTACCATCGTGTGCCATTTGTTCGAACGGACATTAGCGGCGCGCGTGGCCGGAGTTATACAATCGTCGGGAATGCGCGGTGCAAATTCGCCATTTCCTGGACGAGTAACGTCCCGCGCGGTGTCTAGCCTGCCCGGATGATGGAAGTAACACGCTTGGTAACGAATAAATGTACCTATATACGTATATAGGTGCTTTCATGTACCTCCCATCGTTCTCCATACGAGAATGCATCGCACGAATGTGGGGAAGGGGAGGAAGGGAAGGCAATCGATAGTGGAGGAGGCAAAGGGCCGAGGATGAGAAGTCCCAGTGCTGTGATCATTGCACTAGGGTAATAAGTGTAATCGACGAACCTATTATGACGTAGTTGGCTGAATGGAATTGGTCCGAAGCAACCTTTTCTAGTATGCTCCTTCCTTGCCAGCTCTCTCACGCTGCCCGCCTCTCTCTCTCTCTCTCTCTCTCTCTCTCTCTCTCTCTCTCTCTCTCTCTCTCTCTGTAGCGTGTGCAGTGTGCCACTGATCACTTGAAATCCAAATTAGAGATATCAAGACACATATGTGGAAGACAAAGCACCACGAAACTGTTCGCAATGATCGTTGCTACAATTACTGCCGCATGGAATGGCTTTCTGTATGACAGGCTAGAACGGAGTCTTTGGCCAATAAGAGCACATGGCAGTTCACCAATGGTCGACGAGCACATCCAATGTCCGAATTGAAGAGGAACTCGGTAAAGTGGCGCAAATAAGAGCCAGGTTGGCAATCTTTCGCCACGGCTCTGTGTATCCGCCGATATCTGGTTGAATTGATCATCATCCTAATGACTAGCAACCATGACGGGTCTCAAGGTCACACTGCGCACCAAAGCAACGATTGTACCAAGAGATGCAACCATGAGATGCAAGCTTCATGGACCAAAGATTGGGAGACGATAACTAGCTTGCCGATATCTGGAACGATGCGAACGTCAAGTCACCCTACAACTAAACCAATTCTCCACGAGTGAAAAAAAGTATACTCGTTGGTCCGATCAGGGTTGCGTCGGATCTACCGGCTACTTCTCGCTTGGAGGCATACCCATCTCCAGCCGTTTATCAGCAGATTAGGGCCATGTACATCGGACAGCAGCATGCCGCTGCACTGGCTACTAGTCCAAAGGCTGTGGTACCTCTAACGGCATTCATTTTCAGACCAGCCAAAAATACTGGCAAGCCTTCCAAAAATGGCTTCCCACCACACAGCTGTACTATTCACTATACCCATGTGTACAGTACGAGAACGCAATGTCTTTCGTGCAAGGTTAATCGTACGCGAAACTAGACAACGCAAGGCGAGAGCGGGTGAGCCGTTGATCAATCAGCAGTAGAATGTATCGCTCACGAACAGACATACTGGACCAGAGGCGTTTGGCGTTCCATCCACTCGTATATGGATACGCGTACACAGATATACAGACGCTTCCGGGTCTTTGCAGATACAAGTAACACACGTTCATGGCCAGCAGCAGCCAGAGAGAGAGAGAGAGAGAGAGAGAGGGGGGGGGGGGAGAGTGAGAGAGTGAAAGAGAGAGCTAGAACGAGGGAAAGCGGCCAGCCGGACGTGAATGCCACTCGTGTATGACAATATGACAACGTGACAATAGCGTCGCTCATGGCGGTCGGTGATGGACTAATAGAGAAGGGTCCGGGGCTTTTGCAAGGATCCTTCGTTCCTCCAGCACCCAGTTTCGACGACGACGACGACGACGACGATGGACAAGCGAACGTGTATTACCGGCCACTGCCCCTGCTAATGCTGATGCTCTTCTCGTACCCACCATCATATTGCTGGCCTGTGCGAGCGTTCCTGATTGCTGCTCTCCCTATACACACCACCGCAGCTCTTCGTCCATTCAATAGCCCTGCGATGACCGAACGAATATGAATATCGTCCATTATATACCCAGAAGCTCGGGATATTAGACGATCCAGATCCTTCGTTCATCGGACAAGCATCAGTTTCGGACATCAATGTTCGAGAACCCTAGTAGCTCCGGCTTGCGAACCTACCCTCCGCTTCGGGCCAGCTTTCCAACCCTGTATTACTTTCCCTTGATGAATCCAGGGCCACATTGTCGGGCACATACGTGCTACACGTATCACAGGCTTTGATAAGCCTGGCGCATTCATCCGGAGGCTTCTATATGGGAACCACCAACTACCACAAGAGCCAAATGCTCCTCTGGTCACTTGTTTCAGTTTGCTTGGATTTCTTTGATTTTCGTTGGGTCTTTTTTAGCTCCTGCTGCAGGAGCATCCGCAGATATCCTCTTGCTACGGTGAAAGCACGGAGTATGTTTGGGTTCGTTTGGGTTAGGCAATTCTGAAATAAATCGAGCTGTAATTTTTTACCGAAAAAGCAGGGTTGGAAGTTTTTTCTTCTCGCGGTGTGACGAATGAAACACACGAACGCCCTTGGAATCAGCGCTTCGTTGTCGTCTCGGCCTGTTTCGACTGAGAATTTCCGAGCGCAAAATCGATTTGCGAATGAAATTCAATTTCCTCCGTATCCTCGGCCCCCTCGCGTTCCTGATAGCGCTCGCAGCGCGGACCGCGGGTAGCGTGGGATGCTTGTCGATACATTTAATTTTTATTTTGTTTTTGTTGTTGTTTCGTGGTTTTTTTTCTCTGTCACTCTCGTTTTTACCTCTGCTTTTTTCGGCACGACCGTGAGAATATTTATGAATTTTTATTTAATCGGAACGAAGCCCGCCTTCGTTTGGCTTGTTTTTTATTCACCGCCGTGCCCCGCGGCCCCGTCGGTGTGACCGACGGTTAATTCATTTATCCCCGCGGCGATCGAGCGCTTCAGCCTCTCCCCCGCATAACATGCGAGATTCGGTTAGTTTATTTAATACGCACTATCCGAACGGTCGTTGCGCCCTCTACCTCTAACCTCATTCGATCGCATTATCTTCCATAAAAATGTCCAGTCGCCGCTCTCCCCGCCACTATTTTTTTTATTGCGGGATATTCCGTCATAGAAAAAAATCACTTTGGGGCTGGGTATGAATATATATATTGGGTGGCTGCATATAAAATCGCAAATTTGGGGGGGGCGGGGGGGGGGAAATAATCTAGTGGTTCAGTAGCAAATCGACGACCTGAAATATTCAATTTATTGTCCATTGGAAGAGACAACCTTGGTCCACGTTTTGGCCACATTGAAAATCGGTAGAATGAAAAAAAAACAGAAATGCAGTGACAAACCATTTCTATATTTTTCTTTCTCTCAACGCATGTTTAAAGGGGTACGTTAAATTAAATGATAGGGGTATAACTTTGAATGAGCGACAAAATTGAAGATTGAAGTTTACAACAACAAAAAATGTTCGACTTTTGCACCATTTTAAGGATTTATCCAACGGGAAATTTTTCACTGATTACGAATATCATAAAGCTTTTATGAAAAGCCTTAAATTACGCAGGGAATTAGCAAAAAAAACGTTTTTTCAGACACTTTCGACGGTTTTTAATACAAACTAAGGGTTGCGGGAGAAATTAGTGGTGCATTTGTATTTAGGGGGCGATGATACATCAAAACGGACTTCTAAAGAAATATTCAAAATCCGATTTTGCTTTACTGAATTGATTTACTGATTTAGCTTTACTGAATCGGCGATAATTTATTCCCTGTTTCGATTTGGAACTTCACTCGGTGCGCATTCTCTTCGTTATCGTTTGCCCTTCAAAATTGCGTTTGATTCATTGAGCTCCGATAAGTTTTCGATTTTTGGTAGAATTTCAAACTCGGGCCATAGATTTTTGCGAATGTTTGGATACATACTCCTTTGCCTCTTTTGCGGCCATTATTCAAGTGGACTTTGCGGGAAAACTAATTGAGATATCCAGATGATCCTACGGCATTCTCTAAGTCTATCAAAATTATTTTGAATACCCCCCCAATAAGTTTATGTCACTCGAATAGGACCAATGCTACGGTGGTTTGAAATTCAGTGGAGAAACACTATATATCGGATAGTTGCTGAACACTGGATAGTAAACTATCTCGAGATTTCCTATATCGACATCTGTTTCTTTATTTTATACGCTAATAATTAGTCGTAAGATGTCATCACTGTAAATCTTTTCATCTGTAAATCATTACAGTGGACAATTGTTACTTTTCGCCCGCGTGAAAAATCATTTCTTGGGTAAGTCCGAATGATTTATGTTTTTGTTATTTTCGATGAACTATTATAGCATCTATTTTACTTAACAAATATACACTACAACAAAAAATTAAAGGTGCAGAAAATTTCTTCAATTTTTGTAGTTTTTTTAAGCGCTGCATCTATGTGAAAAATGGTCGTATCAAGATGAAAAAAAAAACATTTCGAAGCTTCAAGTTTATAGTTTCGAGATCTTTCAACAAAAAAAAAATTGTGAGCTACGGTTATCGCGCAATCATAAGAAATAGCAGGAGAATTTTTTGTCCAAATTTTCTTTTTTTTTTTCAAGGGCTCGGGAAATTTATTTTCAGTTAAATCAATATGAGCTTATTTATTCAGCTTCAATTTGGTTTTTTTGGTCTCGCTACGTCAATTTTTTGCTGAGATGTCTCAGCAACCAATGATTGCACAGGGAATTAAAGGGCAGCTGTGAAAACTTGAATAAATTTCCTACAAGACCTTTCCGTGGATTTTTGAGACATTTTTTTACCCTTAACGTTAATTTGAAAAAAGTTTTAAAAAAATGACTTTTTATAGTTTTTCAGTTTATCTACCACTACTTTACAAATATTTATAAAAAGACTAATGTTGCCAGGTGTTTTATAAGCTTAATGTACCCCCAATAGCCCTGTAAATTTTCAAATTGATCCATCGTACCATTTTTCCGGACCGATTGATAAAAATTTTACAAAACAATTAAAGGAACGAGTGTACTGTTCCTAAACACCGTGTAATCATAATTACAATAAAAAGACCAAATTTCTTCGACTTTTTTTCCCAACTTAGCACTAGTTGCTTGTTAAATAAATTTTTTGTAATCGAAAAATTTCAACAACAAAAAAAATTTAGTTTGTATCACATTTTAGGAAACAATACTGACTCATTTTTCACAGGATTCGGCCTTTGCGCACCATAAATTCACTCATCTTCAATTGCATTAATTAAAAGTTAATACCCCCAAGCTGTATTTACTAGTCGATCTGAGAACATTTTTGCGATCGAATTCTCGATATTTTCTGCGAAGTTTATTAGGGTTACAAAAAAGTTTTTTTTCTTCAAAACTAGGCATGATCAAAAATTGAAGAAAAAAAGTTGAAGTTCACAAAAACTTTTGATCAATTTTTTCACCAAAACTTTTAAAAAATTTACCAAAAAATGATTAGTTTAAAAAAAAAACTGTTATTCTGTTTTTTGCTTCCGAAAAAAAATCAGTTTTGAAAAAAATGTTCTTTGTAAGCCTAATAACCTTCGCAGAAAACATCGAGAATTAATCGCATACAAGTTCTCAGATCGACAAGTGAATACAGCTTGGAGGTATCAACTTTTGATTAATGCAATTAGAAATGAGTGAAATTGTGGTGCGCAAAGGCCGAATCGTGTCGAAAATAAGTCATAATTGTTTCTGGAAATGTTTTACAGAATAAAAATAAAAATTAAATGTTTTCTTGAAATTTTTCGAATTTTTTCTTCTTAAATTTAACAAGCATCTAGTGCAAAGTTGTGAAAAAAGTGGAAGAAAATTGATCTTATCATTTTGATGATGATTAGACGATGTTTGGGAACAATACACTTGTTTATTTAATTGTTTTGTAAAAATTTGATCAATCGGTCCGGAAAAACCGTTCGATGGATGAATTTGAAAATGTACAGGGCTATTGGGGGTACATAAAGCTGACAAAACAATCCGGCAACATTAGTCTTTTCATCAATATTTGTAAAGTAATGGTAGATTTAATGAAAAACCATGAGTGATTTATTTGTACTTTTTTCAAATTAATGTTAGGGGTGCAAAAAAAATTTCTCGAAAATAAATAAAAGGGTCTCATAGGAAATTTATTCAAGTTTTCGAAGCTGCCCTTCAATTCCCTGTGCGATCGTTGGTTGCTGAGATAACGATGATCAAAGATAAAAGCATCTTTGTTCATTGAAAGTCAGATATCTCAGCAAAAAAATGACGGAGAGAGATTTAAAAAAAAAACAAATTGAAGCTGAATATACAAGCTAAGTAATCTATACATTGGTTTAACTGAACAAAAAAAATCCCGAGCCCGTGGACCGTCGAAAAACAAAACAAAAACATTACAAAAATTTGTTTCTCCTGCTGTTTCTTATGATTGCGCGATAACCATAGCTCATAAACATTTTTTGCCAAAAGATCTCGACACTAGAAAGTTAAAGCTTCAAAATGTTTTTTCTTCATTTTGATACAATTTTTCACATAGATACCACGCTCAAAAAAATACTTAAAAAAATAAAGAAATTTTCTGTTCCTTTAATTTTTTGGAGTACTGTTCGCAAAAATGTTCCCAAAAATAGCGATATGTACAACAATATTACTATTCATTTTTGGCCATGCCAAACCTAAATATCGGATACTTAATCGCACCTAATATTGGATATCCGTTTGTGCCAAAGTGTTCCTATCTAATCAAAGATTACCTCATAAAGACTTTTTGTTTCATAATAATGACAAAGTTAAAACAATGAACTTTTTGTTTTATTTAATATAAAAATAGTCCCCTGATATCAGATATGAAAAAATGGCGTTTGGCCCCTTAAATGGGATAACCGGATAATTGTAGGCAGCCTTTTTGAAAACCATGATTTCTGTCACTTTCGGTAGAACATAACATAACTCAAAATATTTAAATGTAATGTCTAAACTCATGATTAGAATCTTGTTGTATATGACATGTAGGTAATAAAATCGTCACATTTGAAGGTCAGCTATTGTTTACTTGTTTTTTTTATCTCTCCCCTAATAACCGTGCTACTTCGCCTAGTATGAAGATGGTCTTACTGAACAACGTATAATCTCAATTGCAATTGTGCAACTGAAGTTTACGATTGGATGCACGAGCTCTATTGCGAGTTGTCTCATTACGATCCCGGAGCAATTTCTTGGGACACGCACTGAGGCGTCAGAAGGACGAGGGGGGAAAACTTCCACGTCGCAAGTTGACCGAGTCTCCGCTCAAGTTGGTCGCTGAACTATCAGGATTGCAATAGCTCGGAGGGATCCTTGCAGTTGATCAACTTCACCTAGGGCTGTGTCGATGTCCTCTCGCTGAACGATATCCAGTGTACGCGATGCCTATTCGAAGTGACGTTGCAGTACACACACATACACACACGTGCACACTCGGCAGCAAAGATCGACGAGTGGAAGGAGCCGTGTATAGTCAGACCGGTTGGCCGCGGAAGGAGTCACCGCAGGAGAACTATAGAGCGTGCATCGCCTGCGGCTCGAACTGTATATTCAAATCGTTATACGGTTTTCGAGCCGCGATAACAAGTTTGTTCGAGTGAGAACGCGCAAGAGAGTGGGAGGGGCAAAGAGGCGAAGAGGAAGAGGGAAAGTGTAGAAGGGAAGAAAGCGAGAGAGAGAGAGAGAGAGAGGGAGAGAATGAACGATTAGGTTCGTTAAATTTATTATGCTTCGGTTGCAATTCATCGAAACAATTAAAGATATACAAAATAATTATCATGTATGTTACAAACTAATCGTGAAATAATAAATTCAATGTAATAACAAATAACAACAAAATTGGTATGTTATTAATCAATTAAATGTTCTGGATCAATTCAAACGAAAGAGGATAAAATGGTCGAAAAATAATTACGAATTATTTTCTTGACATCCGACCAACATTTTTAAAATTATTCTACTTAAAATTAAGAGTAATACATTTGGATTCATCCTTCTTGAGAATAATAATTTTAGATTCAAGCATGTTAGGTATAATGATTGCGGGCTCATGCTTGAAGAGAATAATACGGGGTTCGCCACTCATAAGAAAAAAATTTCAGTTAATTATTTTTAAGATAAATAATTTTTGTTTCATTATTTTTTAGCAAAATTATTCTAGATGTATCTCGTCAAAAAATGAAAATAATTTGCGATTTATTATTTTTTAGAAGATCCTTTTTAGATTTATTCTCCTTGAAATTAGGAAAACAATGTTAGATTCATACTTTTCGAAATTTGAAGAATAATTTGACACAGTTCCTCCGCAAAATATATAAAACCATTTGAGATTTATTCCTCCTACAAAAAGTAGAATTATTTCGTATTCATTCTTCTCCAAATAAGAAAAAAAAATTACATTCACCCTTCTCAAAATTAAAAGAATAATCGAGGCCTCGTGAGTCGCACCATAGACAGGGTATCCTGTTATGAATGAATAAACCTGCAACTGTCGATAGGTCAAATCATGTCCTACTATATGCTGGAATTTCAGTTTAGTAAAAGTCCCACGGTCTTTGAGATAAAAATCATCTGCTTTTGGTTTTTCGCGTGCCATTTCTACAAATTATATGAATCGACAATAACTAAGCAAATTCTTAAAGTAATTGGCACGATATGTATAGCACATTTTTTTACACCGCAGGCTATCAAAGTCAGATGTTCGAATTGGTTTGCATGAAAATTCTGCATAAGATTTTTATTCCTAAAGTTTCCTTATTATTTAAGGTTAAAAAGACGACTTTTCTTGATAAAACAAATAACCAAAAGTATTTTTAAACCAACCAAGTAAAAAACGATATCATTTGTAGAAACCGCATGCGAAAAACCATAAGCAGATGATTTTTATCTCGAAACCGTGGAACTTTTGCTAACAAGGAACATCACTTGTGTCCGCCTCCGATTTTGTTGAAACTCATATATGTGATAGCGCATTGACAACTATTGGACACGTATTTTTTGTTATCTGCGTAAATACTGTTCTCAAAGTTCTTTGACTGTTTGAGTTTCTTCAACTGTTCTCCCGACCGCTCGAAGAATGGCGTGTCACGCCTTAGTTTTTTATTTTCAATTATTCTATAGTGGATTTTTCATCGCTTTACATTAGATGAAATTTTGATTTTTGTTTAATTTAGATTAGTGGACTGCTCGTTGGTGAAACTGCAAAACCACTTCTCGACACGCCTTTCTTTGAGGGGTGTTTTCCCTCCATAAAACTGTTTTTCCGAAGATAAAAAAATTACGTGTCTAATACTTTTGAATGCTTTATCATATTCATGAGTTTCAACGAAAATTCCGGTGGGCACTTGAGTGATGTGCCTTGTACGCTGACATTCCAGCATATAGTAAGACATTATCTGACCTATCGACAGTTGTAGGATTATCCATTCGTTACAGGACACCCTGTACATATAAACGAGAAGAAAGAGAATACTATAGGCAGGGAGAGGCACTCAGCTACCCTGAGATTGACGAAGAGCAAGTGCGAGAGGCTGTACAATGGGCGGATGTTTGTTCCCGATTTTCTCGCTCGTAATAAGTTAATTTTAGAGCCCCGCTGTGTGTCGTTGAGGCTCGAGGTGCGAAGATCTCTGAAATTTGCGCAAAGTACAGAAGCTTCGGAGCCTGCCGGGTGTCCCATAGTTAAAGATCGTTTATATAAGGGTTGGCGGTGGGAGAGGTAATGTCGCTCGGTTCGTCTTTACGGGCCGTTTGCATCGAGCGCATCCTCACGGAAGTTGCTTCGGTAATACCCATAACCTGTGAGAACTTCCAGTCGATCCCAGGGGGGGGGGGGGGGCATAATAAAATGGCGAAATACCTGAATAAGTGAGTTATATATATATATATATATATATATATATATATATATATATATATATATATATATATATATATATATTATATACACAAAATGGGTTGCTGGAAATTGGACACCCAAAAATTAAACCTTCCGCATGGGCACATGATCTGGCAATCGTGTCATAAATTTTTTTGCAGTTAAGGAAGAACGTTTCAGCCACGTTGTGTAATGAAAAATTATTATCAGCTTCAAGAAATACAACGCCCCTTACCGTCATGAGCAATTTCTCGTAAATTTTTTTATTAACATTTTTTTTTCTTCGTGTTCCACAGTCATGAGAGATTGCTCGAGCTAATGAGAGATCATTAGTTTCGTCGTAAGAAAAGGAGTGATTTGACAAAAGACAGATTTTGATTTAATAAAGTGAAGTTCACCTTGAAATCAAGTTTAATGACTTTATTTTGGAAGAAAAAAGAAAAAATCCTGGCGTTGTCAAAATATAGACACTGGCCGAATTTTGTTTGAGTTACTTTGGCCTAATTTTTGGGGACATGGAATTTAAAGAGGTGGATCTTAATTAAATAAAGTAGAGTTTTCCTCGAAATCAGTTTGAAGCCTTTTTGAAAAAAAAAAAACAACAAAACATACCGCCGCGATGCAAATATAAACTTTGCGACTTCGTAAAAATTTTGTTAGGGTTTGCTTGCGTCAATTGTTGAGGAAATGGGATTTTAAAAAATGGATTCCAGTTTAATAAGGTAGAGCTGGCCTTCAAATGAGGTTGATGTCTTTATTTTGAAGAGAATAAAACATCCCGCTACGATTAAAACATAGACTTCGACATTTTGTCCAAATTTGTTGTCCAATTTTTTATTGTGTATTATTAATATTCAGACGAATTTTTGAGGATCTGATTGCTTATTGCTCACCCGGTATACATACATACACATACTATATATATATATATATATATATATATATATATATATATATATATATATATATATATATATATATATATATATATATATATATGGAGTGCGAGTGAGAGAGACAGAGGGAACAGATCAACAGAGAAAAATCGACGCAAAGACGAAGGACGAGGGGAGCCGGCAAAGCATCTAGGTATAAGCCCATAAACAAGATGATACGATCTAGGTGTAACGATGTTTCCAACAAAATTAGAGGGAAACTGGCAAACAACCCCTCTCGGTTCTTCGGTGCTCCCCGCCCCCTCGTTTGACCCAGCGCCGTGCAACGCTCCGCTCTATCCTTTTCCCTAACCACCCTCTACCCTTTGCACTCCTTGAAAGCTCGCGCGTTAGATCCTCACCCTCCCTGGATCTCCCCCGTCAGCAGCAAGCTCCGTCACAGCGTCGCTCTATCCCCCGCGCCCCGCATCTCTCATCAGCAGGGGGGTGGTATACGGGAGGTCGTGCCGGCAGCTTGCCACAGTTTCGCGCAACGACGCCAACAACCCCTTCATTCGACTCGTTAGGGCGGCTAGTAACACGATGCCGAACGGTAATGAAAGGCCTATATTGCGCCCCTCCCCCTTCACCCGTCCGCCCACACGACATCACCCCCCCCCCTCCCCGGCCCCTCACGGCCGTGTTCCCCACGTGTGAGGCTTACGCTTTCTCCCTGGCACAATCGGGCGCACAAACACACCCACAAGCGCAGGCACAACAAACCTCACAGGTAAATCCGTATTTCCTTTCCTGTCTTGGGCTTCACAGCCCATGGTACTTTATTCTTTCGTACTTTTTCCCCAAAATATGCGCAAGCGCGTGTTTTTTCCGCGCGTTTCCAAAAATTCGATTCCATCTATATATACAGGGTGTCCTGTTATGAATGGATAATCCTGCAACTGTCGATAGGTCAGATCATGTTCTACTATATACTGGAATTTCAGTTTAGTAAGTCACACGGTTTTCGAGATAAAAAAACATCGGTTTTTGGTTATTTGTTTTATCTGGAAAAGTCTTCTTTTTAACCTTAAATGTTAAGAAAACTTTACGAAAAAAGATCTTATGCAGAATTTTCATACAAACGAATTCGAACATCTGACTTTGATAGCCTGCGGTGTAACTTTTTTTGAACCGATTAAAAAAAATACTCTTAGTTATTTGTTTTATCTAGAAAAGTCTTCTTTTTAACGTTAAATGTTAAGGAAACTTTATGAAAAAAATCTTACGCAGAATTTTCATACGAACCAATTCGAACATCTGACTTTGATAGCCTGCGGTGTACAAAAAAGCGTACTACGCATATCGTGCTAATTACTTTGAAAAGTTGCTTAGTTATTGTCGATTCATATCATTTGTAGAAATGTCATGGGGAAAAAAGCAGATGATTGTGTTAAAAAAATAACATAAAGCCCAAATCTTTACTAAACTGAAATTCCAGCATATAGAAGGACTCGATCTGACCTATCGACGGTTGCAAAATTATCCATTTATAATAGGACACCCTATAAATGTATAGAATGAGAGAGATTAGGCGATTAAATTTATCATATTCTGGTTGCTGCTTATCAACGTAATTAAGAATATATAGAATATTAGAGTTATCATTGTGACGTAATAAATTATTTTAATAAATATGAAAAAATAATCGTGATATAATAAATTCAATGTCATAACAAATAACATCGACAATAAAATGATGCTGTTATCAATAAATTGAAATAAAGGAGAGTAAAGTTGTCGATAAATAATGTTAGATTTATTCTTTTTGACATTCGAGAAATAATTTATTGATTATTCTTTTTAAGATTAGGAGAATACATTTGGATTCATCGTTCTTAAGAAAAATAATTTTAGTTTTATTATTCTTGAGAAAAGGGATGGTAGATTTCTCTTTTTGAAAAAAATAAATGTACATTTACGATTTATAAGAAAATTAAAATCAGATTTATTCTCCTCAAAACGAGAACTATTTAAAAATAATTTGTCCTGAAATTGAGAGGATAATTTTAAATGCATTCTCTTCGAAATTTGAAGCACAACTTGGAATATTTCCTTTCCAAAACCAATATATACCCATATACATAATATACATGCGTACATGTATATAACGTACTATGTATACATATATAACAATGTTTCGTGCTACAAGCATGAAACAAAATGCCTCGTTATTGAGAGCAATACATTTCCAATATATATATATATATATATATATATATGTATGAGAGATAGGGGGTTTTTAGAGAACGGATATAATATCGTTACGTAAGATGTAAGGATGCTCTCGAAGAATATTGACGGCAAGAGGAAACAGCAAGGATCAGGAGCATCGTCCTTGAGATTCGATATTTGGCAATATCGTAATACACCATGTATTGAAGTATAATAATTTTCCGCCGCCGTGGCATTTTCCCAGCGCAACTGAGGAAGCGTGATGTCCGGAGCAATGCAAACTGATAATAATATTAACACTTTAAAAACAATAATGATAAGAATAATAATCAATAGTAGTGAGTTACTACTACCAATGGGAAGAATAATAAATTGTAAATTTGTTTACAATTAACTTAATTCATGCATGCACACGTTATTTTAATTAACATATAATAATAATCACGTTTAAAAAATGAAACAATTCATTATTATTATTTTAAATTAAATATATACGTTGTCTTTTATTTCCTTCGTATTCTTATGATCAGTAATAATTATCAATAATAATACTTATCAGATAATAATAATAATAATAAATAATCCCTATTATATATCGATGCGTTTACAGCAACATGCTATTTTATTTCGGTCTGTCGTATTTGCATTACAGGAGACCACGACGGCCGGTCATAAAAAGTACAAATTTGTGTTTGAAAAATGGAAAGTGACCTTCGTGTGACCTTGAAAACTTTGGTTAACGAAGTTGACACAAGGATCATCGTATTTCCTTTTTATAATCGTCCAACTTTTGTTCGACCGTTCTTTTCGATAATTTCTCGAGACGTACCGTTGCCACTTGCAAAGGGACACCCGGTGTATGTATCTCGGTACGACGAGAGCGCGCATCGCACGCCCGGATTTATTAGTGTTTACGCTCGCTAATATGCAAAGCAGGAGACCACCGTCGCAGTGAGGTACAAAGGATGGCGGTGTGCACCCGAAATGAGAATGACGCGCGACGAAGCACGACACGGGGGAGGGGTACGGGAAGGGGAAGTAAAAACGAGAAGGATTCAGGCACCTCCGAGCCTACGCTCGTACACACACATACACTTGTGCACGGGCTGTTCCGTGGACATTTTATCAGTATACGAATGCCCAAGTTTTTTTTATTATCGACTGTTCAGACGTTTGATAGGTGGTGGAATTTTTAGTGCCGATTGTACAGCTTTTTTAAAACACAGTGCATTTTTTTTATATAATTGGATTTGACCGATTTATTTTTACTTCTTTAATTCGAATTCTAATTTTTACATTTTTTGGTAACTTCAATAATTAAAGTAATAGTAACAGACACCCAGTTATAATCATAATAATAATAATTATTATTATTACGAAAACTTAATTAATTATAGCTAATGCGTCTTTATATTGATGATAATTAACGCGACATTTATGTCAATTTAAAAAAAACACAATTGTCGTAAAATGTAACGAAATAAAATGTAAAATTAAAACAAATCAGCACATTAGAATCCATTGGATATAAAAAATCACTCTAAGATTGACTTTAAAAAACGTAACAAAATGAAATGGAAATTGAGCAATATTAACAAAAATTCAGAGAGAGTAAGAGAGAGAAAGAGAGAGAGAGAGAGAGAGAGAGAGAGAGAGAGAGGGAGAGCACACTCGCGCACAGTCCTTAGGTCACCCTATTCTCCCAGTAATTAATTCGTTTGATTTATATCGACAAAGCGGAGCCCGAATGCAAATGCGTATTTACTTATTAGCAGTGCATGCGCGCAAGGCGGAGCAGCCTCCCTTGGCTCCCTTTTCCGCCGTTTGCCGTCTCGCGACAGGCGAACGCGCAAGGGGGTGTCGCAAGTTCGGGATGGAGAAACGGGAGGGATGAGAATTGTCCTCCCCCAAGAAGAGCGGAAAGAGGACGCGAAGGAGGAGAAAAGGGCACGAACTCCGCGCCCTATTTCTCTTGGCGACCCTAGACTCAATAGAGGGTGGACACACACATACACAGAGAGAGAATCGTTAATTAAAGTGCCTTTTCCTTTGTCAGACTTAGATCGATAGATTCGCTGACCGGTCTTCCTCTTTTTCCTTCGGATCCTTCCTTCCCTTCGTCTTCCCATGTGTACTACCCCGAAACCGAGAACGATAGAGACCGCGAGGAAAAGGCGAAAAACAACACCAACAACAATAGCAACAACGGGGTAATGATATTACCGAGAGCGGTATCCTTCGAACCCTCCCGTCATTTGTTTCCGCCCTGAGAGTCCGGCCGAGCTATCTCCACGTTCCTCGGCTGTCCTTTTTGTTATTCCGTTTTTTTTCCTTTTTCTACGAGCGATTCATCAGTTTTCTTCCAAGAGCTCTAACGTTCTCCAAAGGTGCTCCCAGTGACGCAATAATGTCCCGTTGAAAAAAAAGAGGGAGGGCAAGAAAAATTGCAACTGCGACAATTTTGAATGGAAAAATGCTTGCAATGGAAAAGAATCGTGAAGGATTTTTACGGCCTCAGGTACCCCCAAAAAGTAACTCTATTTTCCTAGTTATTTCCCTAGTACATTAGTAATGTTACTAGTGTACTAGAGAAATATATAGGGAGTTAATCTACAATACAAACCGAGTGTCCCATTTTGATCTTACACCTGGATTATATCGAAAAATACTGCTCCGATCAAGTATTGAGTATAATAAAACTTTTAGAGTTCAAAACGAACCCAAACAAAGTCACACCCACACACACACGCATACTATTACTAGGGATATTGAAGACTTTATCTTTTCGTGGTATATCCTGGACCGCGCTGAAATAGTAAAAAATGGTGTTTTAACCTAAAAATTGATAACGTGATCTAAAAAAGGTCCTACAAAAGTTGTTAGATTCGGCCTGGTAATTTTTTGGTAGAAAAAGTCATGTTCCAATCTCAAAAAAACATGTCTGCCGTTTTAACGTCGCAATTTTTAATTTTGGACGAAGACATTTTTTTTCAACATCCCCCTGGGAACCATAAACGTTTTATTATACTCAATGCTTGATCGAAGCAGTATTTTTTTAGATAAATCAGGTGTAAGATTAAAAAGGGACACCCAGTATATATTGTGATTCCTCGAAAAAACTCCAAAAGGACTATCCGAGAAAAAATGCGGTGCGCTTCTGGGCCGGGATTCGAGCCCGGGACCTTTCGATTGCCGGTCGACTGCTCTGACCACTGAGCTACGCCAGCCCGCTTACCTCACCTTTCTCGGATAGTCTCGATATTCGCAACGCAGCGTTACAATATATATATATGCATACACTGTTATGAATGGATAATCGTACAACTGTCGATAGGTCAGATCATGTGCTACTGTATGCTGGAATTTCAGTTTAGTAAAAGTCCCACGGTGTTCGAGATAAAAATCATCTGCGTCTGGTTTTTCCCATGCCTTTTCTATAAATGATAACTCTTTTACCCGGTTTGTTTAAAAATACTCTCGGTTGTTTGTTTTATCTAGAAAAGTCTTCTTTTTAACCTTAATTGTTAAGGAAGCCCCATGAAAAAAGATCTTATGCAGAATTTTTATACCAACTAGTTCGAACATCTGACTTTGATAGCCTGCGGTGTAAGAAAATGTACTACGCATATCGTGCCAATTACTTAAAAAAGTTGCTTAGTTATTATCGATTCATATCATTTGTAGAAATGGCATGCGAAAAACCAAAGGCAGATGATTCGGTTTAAAAAAATAACATAACGCCCAAAATCTCGTAAACCGTGGGACTTTTACTAAACTCAAATTCCAGCATATAGTAGAACATCCTTTGACCTATCGACAGTGGCAGGATTATCCATTCATAACAGGACACCCTGTATATATAGTATATGTGTGAGTGTCTACATAGGAACTTCCTTATACTAGATACTTTCTAGTAACTATTATGAGAAACATACAATCAAAAAATCTGTTAAAGATTTTTTAATTCAATCTGTTTCTGACTCCTGACTCCTGTCTGTCTCTCTCTGATGCCCACTCGGACAATGTGCCAGCCGCTGAATATCCTACATATGCGCAAAATGATTTACCAGCGATACACACACGCGGCGATTTTACTTCTTCGTGCAGTCCTCATGGTTGTTTGCAGTTCGCAACTAAAATAGATTAATGCTTGTCATGCATTAGTTAATACCGAGGGAGAGAACGACGGGATATAGTAGTTTATGAGCATGACGAGTACGAAAGATAGGGAAAAAAACAGAGAGAGAGAGAGAGAGAGAGAGAGAGAGAGAGAGAGAATGATAAACCGCTCGTTGGACTGCTAGTGCTGTTCATTATTTAATATCGTTGAATCACGATTTTATAAACGCGAACGAGAAATAGTCCTCGGCTTTAAAATATTCAATTAAGTTACGTCGATGTCACGAGACGTGGACACCCGCGGAAAAAGCCATTCTAAAAATTCAAAGTCCAAAAAAAACCAACGAAAAAATGCAAACATATTTATTTCCTCAAAGCAGATAAATGGGATCAAATTAATTACATAATTCTTATGATTAAGAAGGATACAAAATATACAAAATAGGATGATGATATAAAATAGGATTATATATATATATATATATATATATATATATATATATATATATATATATATATATATATATATATATATATATATATACTATAAATATATATTAATATCCTACTTACTCCTGTCTAAAAATACAAAAGCACTAAAAACAAACAAAAAATGGACATATATATATTTATAACATCCAAGTAGATATATTAGACCAGATTAATTAGATAACCCTCAAGATTAACTAGGATGTAAATACATAAATGTATATTTATTCGTTATCCGTTGTTAGAAATGGTTTATCTTGGTGCTAAATAGACAAAAATGACATCACCCGTAGCGTGAACGTCTTGCCCATCTAACCACGCGTGAAATTACCCGCAATAAACTATTTTTTAACTCTGGTGTTTAGTGGTGAAAGAATTTCCAAAAATCCTACAGAATCAGTATAGTCTAGACTGTACTGTTTATATGTAAAACATTTTTTTTACATATATGTAAAAAAAAATTAATCGTGGATTGTGACTAACGCTCCAACCTCTTCAATTCTTGGATGTAAATATATATATATATATATATATATATATATATATATATATATATATATATATATTTATTATATACTTACTCGCTTTTGAAAATTCAGCACTATATGAAAATAGTACTAAATAAAAGCAACGAAAAATATACATCCACACACACACACGCACATAAACATACATTTTTTTATCAATATTCCTTACAACAACTAAATCTTACAACGTGAAAATAATTTTGGAAAAGAGAAAACTGCACTTCTAAAAAAACAACGATGTTTTTATTGTATTTTATTCATGTGCTCTTTCGCAATAATTGATTTTTTAATTTGTTCACATTCAGCTTGTAGATATAGGAGAGAAGTTAAGGGCTTAAGAGAAAAGGATGGACATGCCGGCATATATATATACCATGTATACCATATATACCATGATATATATATATATACACCATGAACAAACGTGCACGTATACGAGCCTCGGGTTAATCAAAGTCCTCCAGCGAGTGTACGCACACAGTACATATTCACGCGGCGGGATCGCAGCCCTCTTGGACCCTTTATCGGGCTTTTATCTGCGAGTGAACCGCGCGAGGGAACCCTCGTCCGGCGCACAGAGGTCTCTCCTCGTGCGACTATTAGTGTGGCGGCGGCGGCGGCGGCGGTTGTCTGCTCGAGACACCAGCCGTGAGCAGCCTCACCCCGCGGTGTCCAGAGACCAGCGGGGCAGGAAGGAGAAAGCCGAAATTCCGCCGAACAGTGCAAACAAATGCCGACGGCGGATACCCCGTCTCCCAACCCTTGCGTCTCGATTCTTCTCGCTATATATATATATATATATATATATATATATATATATATATATATATATATATATATATATGAGGGACATTTTGAATTCATTATATCTGGGTGTTCGTTGTAACGCGGCCATGGGTTTTTCGAGGGTCTCGCCTGGAGATACTGCGACGAAAAAAACGGGCTTTTAAATAATTTCGAGTGCTCTTTGAAAAACATTTAGCCGATTTTTTTTTATAAGTATTGAATAATAAATGGATAAATGGAAAATTTCAACACTATACGTCTGCCTGTTCGTTCTTTGTTTGTCCGAGGATTTTTTTATCGACTGTAGAGACGTTTTATAGACGTCGGAATTTTTTGTGCCGATTTTAGAGCTTTTTAACATGCAGGTAAAATTTGTAATATCAATTTTACCTGCATGTTATTTTGTGAAGCATTTGTTTTTGTTTCATACAAACGTTCTTATTAAAAACCTTTCATTTAGCTGCATTATTCGACTAATATAATATTATTGTATTTTTGATGATCAAAATAATTATAATAGTCATTCTAACAGTGACAGGCATTCCGTGATAATAATAATAATAACAACAACAATGATGATGAAGTGATTCTATAGCCAAAGTAATTTTATATTAATGACAATTCACGCAAGATTCGTGTTAATTAAAAAATGTGTAATTGGGGTAAAATGCATTATATATTGATCATCTTGATATTAATATGGTAGATTTTTACATAAGTATCATTGTCGGGAAGAAAATAAATTAAATAAAAACGAGATTGGTATTTCTGTCAGAAAATAAAAAATGTATTCTCAGTTCTGGATTGGAGCGGTCCAATCGAGTCAAATGACGGTTTATGAGTTTTTTGTTCAATGGACCTCAGAAAGTACATAGGAGGTATAGAATTATTCTGTAGATGCTAATTTTTCATAAAATATATAATTGAAGGCCAAAATTATGGATTTTTATATATTTATGATGCAAATAAGAAAAACTTTTGTGTTACTGCCAACTTGAAAAAGTATAACATAAACGATAATTGATATGAAAAAACTGCGTCAGCGAATGTTTCGTACAGCTCAGAAGTAAATTTCGGGTCATCTATGGTTATGCCTATTAATATTTGTGCCACGAGATTATTTATTATTAGCATTATTAATATTAAGTGTTCCCGAAATACGCCAACTTCGCGGACATTGAGGTTGGCAGCAATGCTGTTCATTCGTCAGCCAAGGTTCGTAATCTTTCCTCAAACCTTGATGGTTCAATATTGGATGTATATGGTTTACGATGGGCAAGATGGGGGTTTCTTTTTCTGAATGTTGATAAAGTTGTAGTTTGCGTTAATCCGTTGGGCATGGTTTATCTTGGTGCTAAAAACCAAAAAAATGACACCACCCGTAGCGTGAGCGCCGTGCCCATCTAACTGCACGTAGAACTGCATACATTAAACTATTTTTTATGTCTGCTGTTTAGGGGTAAAAGAATTTCCGAAAATCCTAACGAATCATCATAGTCTAGACAATAACATATATGTAAAAAAATGGAATCGTGGATTGTAGGTAACGCTCCAACCTCCTTAATTAAAAAATGTATAATTGGCGTAAAATGTATATTGATAATCATAATGTTAATACGAGTAGATTTTTACATAAGTATTATTGCCGGGAAGAAAAGACATCGAACAATAAAGAAATTGATCATCGTTCTGTAAGGAAAAAAAATCGATTTCTAATTCTTTAAAAAAGGAAGATCATTTCAACATCGAATACGAACGACGCAAATTTTTCTTCAAGCATCCCGTCATCGGAAAAATTGAAGCGATGATGATGACGATAAAAATAATAATAAAAATAATCACATCAACGTAAAGATTAATAATGACAATGTTAATCATAACATTAAGATTGATGAAGATGTTGATGATAAAAGCAGTAGTTATTATTACAATTTTTATCATCATCTGGATCGAAGATGGGTATTCAAGTGAAGCAGACGTGGTCTAATGCATGAAAATACAATAATAGCGGAGCTCCTCAAATATCCTCAGCCCTGGACCTGGGCTATGTGCTAACCCGAAAAAAATGCTTTCCGGCGACAGGATGAAGGGGGCCGGGCGAGGAAGCGGCTTTTATCCGGTGACGCATCGTTACGAATTTGAATTAGCGGCGGGGAGCCGCAGGAGGGCACACACAAGCAGAGGCCCGATCTCCACTCTTATTAATAAATTAATGTAATCCGAGTCGTGTATAACGGTTGGTAATTGAAATTTACCGCAAATAAACATTAATCTATGCCCAGGCACGTTACAAGCTGGCAAGTGCTTACGCGTGTATTGTTTGAATTAGCGATATATATATATATATATATATGTATATATATATATGAGAAAATAACTTTTTGAAGCCATTGTGTCCAGGGTGTCTACCATACCTGTCGCCGCTTTGAGCACGATCCCTAAATTTGTTTAATGGTTCAAGGCCCGTTCTGTTCTCAAAATGAACGAATCCTTACTTACCAATTGAATGAATCTGCCTCAGGGCTAAAAAACAGGTTGATTGTGAATTTTTTTCTTTCTCTTGACAGGATTGGGATGATGAGGTCGGAATTTTACACACAATTCATACATAGTCTTGCCGAGCTTGCGTTTTTTTCCAACTGAAAAATATTGATAAGCAATAATGTTATTTTTACCCTGAATTTTTGTTTAAATGTACTTTTAGTACAATCATAAAACTTTTGTGGAACTGAATACTTTTTCAAAAGTTTGAAAATTACGAAAATCGCAAGCTCGAAAAAATGTACGATTTTCGAGCAAAAAAAGAACATTAATGATTTGTTATAAACCAATGGATAAACGCATGGACAAATTATCTGGTCATACGATTTAAATTGTTATAAACTATGTCCGAATTTAAGATAAATCGGACGAATAGATATTGTGATCCGACTTGCACCGTTTCGTAAAACATAGTTCCGCAAAAGAAAAAAGGGTGAATCACAGCGGGATGGTTCGTCCTAGCTCAGTGGGCAACGCTCCATGAAAAACGCTAAAACTCGGTCAATTTTTGAATATTTTTTTCAAAATCTATGCTGCCAATTAGAGTCAAGACCTTAGGTCCGGAACTGCGCAGTTATGAAAATCATACTTTTAAAATTCGAAGCTAACGCAGATCCCTTAAGGACTTACACCGCTGTAAACGTCTAAAATTAAGCGATTTTTTGCGATTTTTTTTTAGGTGGAAGGCTATGTAAGAGGATAATAATATTCAAGGATATTAGTCATATCTTCAAGCGAACAAAAAAAAAAAAGATTTGTAAAAATTATGAAAACTGGTGACGCTGATAATTGTTAAGAACAAATGAACTATGCAATATAAAAAAAAATCCTATGTACTTCCATAGACAATGTATTTTTCACGGTATATTCAACATTTCAAGTGAATCGGTTGAAAATTGTCTGCGTTTGTTTCCGGCCAACTTAAAAAATGCAGTATTAAGATAAACGCTGCACAGCCACCATTTTTAAATTAATCGCTTAAAAAATATTATTGTATACAGTCACTGATATGTATGATAAACACCCTTTTTGTAATCTCGATTCATTTTGTAGTATTTCTGAGAAAAAAAAACCCCAAAAAGCCTATTTTTTCGGCCTCTAGAGTGACCTAAGGCCTTAAGCCAATTTTTAGAGAATCGATTTTTTTAAAACTCTACAGTGGTATTACCCCTTAAGGACCGTGCTTAAAGTAGCATATATATATATGTACACATACATACACAAGCGTATGTATATATGTGTCTCGGTATACTCCATACGCCGCTGTTTCTTATCGCATCCTTACGCTGCGACCTTGCTCATCGCTTTTACGATTCTTGCCCCTTGCCTCTCTTTATCACCCTCGCCGACATTCCCCTCCGCGGATGCAAGCCCGGCGAGCCCACACGAAGTGTCCTTGTATCGTGCTTGTCCACTCGCCTACGGGACAAAAGTCTACGGTTGGCTTCCTCCTCCTGCCCATCTGACTCCACGTGCCCTCAGTCCTGCGCGTTCTCCAAGCTCCGTGACCTCTCCCTTCTCCTCTCGATACCAACACGCTGCGCTTACATTTTCCTTTCCCCACATCCTCCCCCGTTCGTGAATGCCAGTTCGTAAGCATAATTTGTTTATTCGTCGTACATACGTATGAATATATGTGTGTATATATATATATATATATATATATACATATATGTATGCAGTTCGATTTGTATATAAATTACGTCGTATCATGCGGTTAAGTCCGATGGCATGCAGAGGTCGCCTCGCACCAAACCGGAAGTACATGCAGGGATGCAACGAGTCGCTCATATACAAGCATATATATATATATATATATATATATATATATATATATATATATATATATATATATATATATATATATATATATATATATATATATATATATATATATATATATATATATATATATATATATATATATGTATATGTATATATATCTGGATACAACAGTGCAGAGGAAAATACACGGTCGAGCATGGAGCCGATAGAGAGAGGACGGAGCCCCCGTATATTGGTTCAGACCGTGCGCACTCAGCGCTCATGAATATGCCGGAGCACGGTGTTTCAACCCTGCCCGAGCGAAAACCCCTTCCTCCCTCCTTCTGCAATCGCCCTCCCCCTCGCCGTACCTATTCGAACCCCGGTCAATCTCCTCGTGGTTGCTACACATTGTATCGAGATGAAGAGAGAGCGAGACAGAGAGCGAGAGTGAGGGAAGACAGCGAGATTTGCAAATTATGGGATGCTGGATGGACCGCTGAGGATCGGAGATAGCAGTGCACTTGGGAAGCTCCGGGATCATAGAAACGAAAACAAAAAAACAGAGCATAAAGCACGTGACACGGGGGGAAGGAAATAGATTCAATAAGTTGTAATAATAATAATATCAATAATAATTATAATGGAGACGATGATGATTATGATAATGATCAAGATAATAGTAATAGCAACCATAATAATACCAACAATATAAACATTATTAATGACAATATTAATCATAATATTAAAGAAGATAAAGAATCATAATATTAATCATAATATTAAAGAAGATGATGATAAAAAACGATTAAGTTATTATGATTGAGTTATTATGATTCTCGTCATTATATTCTTCATCATTGACCCAAACTCGTATTGTTATTGTTATTGTTAAAATGATAATGACACAATTATAATGATGATAATATTAATATTGAAATAAATTTATAATAACAATTTATTAATATCAATATTAATAACAACTAAGGCAGTCAGAATAATAAAACATCCCCACGTGGTGAGCCTGAATGACACTAATATAGGTGACAATTATACACCCATATATGTGC
Source organism: Ophion ellenae (assembly GCA_963210295.1). NCBI lineage: Eukaryota > Metazoa > Arthropoda > Insecta > Hymenoptera > Ichneumonidae > Ophion > Ophion ellenae. The sequence continues at coordinate 31,535,145 of OY723396.1, read as the reverse complement.
AGAGAGAGGCAGAGAGAGAGAGAGAGGGAAAGCTTCGTTTCGAGATACATCAAGACGCCGCATGTCTTCGACGAATTAGGTGCACTGTACCGGACATCTTCGAGGTTGACAGTGAAGCGCCACCTTTGGTACATATATGTATATGTCTGATTCTCTCACACTGTCAACCTAGGTCGCAACGTTAACATATATACGTATATATAGCGCTTAAGATCCTATCGCACGTATAGCTGTGTAGACGAAAGCTCCGACGGTTAAGTCGTCGTTGTAGTCTGGACCCCCCCCCCCAGTCCGTGCGCAAAACGGATGCGGGTAGACGCAAGTCAGACCGTGACGCTTATTACGCGCGTGACTCCGCGTCTCTAATCGAGCTTTCGTGACTGGTGCCGCGCTCTCATCGGGCGAGGTGACAGAGTAAGAGAGGGGCGACGCGGGGAAAGCAGCGAGTAGGCAGCGTGGGAAAGAGAGAGAGCGAGAAAGAGAGAGAGAGAGAGAGAGAGAGAGGAAGTGGCTTGCGAGAGATATGACTCCGAGAGCTTCGTGCCCGGTGATTAGGAAAGTTAACGTGCGCCCGAAACCAACAGAAGGGGTACGAGAGAGACCGAATCCTCCCGCAGAGGAGCTCGCACTCGGCTATTTTGAGTGAACAAATTTATATATATAAAATGATTGAAAGAAATAGGTGTTTTATTTTTCATAGCACTCGCAAAAATGTTAGTTATCATAAAAAAATGTTTTCTTAATTCTCGCGGTGAGTTAGCTCTGCTGTAGCAAAGTTTTGAAATCGACCCAAGGCATTTTGGGATATTTTTATTATTTTCGCGTATGGTTCTCAGGTTTGAAAAAATTGAAGAATAGTCACAAAGGGTGTTCAAAAGTAAATAAATATTGTCTGCCCGAAAAAATGCATAAATTTAAATATTCTATTCAATTGAAGTTCTTTTCAGTAGTATAATGCTTTTTTTCTGTAGCTGCTAAATGAAAGTAATCGTAGGTAATATTTCCGAACACATTTGCTAGCTACGGCAACGGAGGAAAAAAAAAGATTTTTTCTGCACCACAGAGACGAGTGAATGGGTACGAAATTTGCGTTATTAAATAAATTTTAATTTTGCTCAATTAAATTCACTTTTCTCAACCGAGGTCTTTGCACCCAACAAATGTATATATATTAAAATAATTGAAAGAATAAGTGTTGTATTCTTTCATAGTACACGCAAAAATGTTAATAAAAACAAACCAAAAATCCTCACAAAAAGTTCGCGCTGTAGCTAAATTAAAAAAAACATGGACGGAAGCCATTCTAGGAGTTTAAAAAATGTTCCACAAGGTGGTTCGCACGTCTTTAAAAAAAAACTATAATTACAAAATGTGTTCAAAAGACAATATATATTATTGTGACGGAAAATTGAGTTAATTGAATTTTCAAATTGAATTAAAGCGTTTTCCAATACCTACACTAATCATTTTCTATCCGAGGTTGCTAAATGAAACTAAACATACGGTAAAATTTTTTAACATATCTTCCAAGTATGTAAACGAAGAAAAATAATCGATTTTTTTTGCACCAACCTAATGCAAACATGAGTGTGTACGAAATTTGCGTTGTTAAAATTCGAAATGGCAATAATCAAGTTCCTTTTTTGCTGCCTTTCCTTTTATATTTTAATGTGCGGAGCATGAGGATAGTGGGCCCGAAAAAGTATTGGTTGTAGAGCGCGAAAAAAAATCTAATCTCACTCTCTCTCTTTCTCTCTCTTGTTGTAGTTTTACTGTTTTTCGTAGTTGCAGTTTATAGTTATAGTTGAAGTTGTAGCTTAACTTTTATTTTTAATTGAATTAAAATCTTTGTGTTGTAGTTTTAATTTTAATTTTTGTGTTTGTTGTTCTACCTGTAGTTTTACTATTATTTTTAACTATATTATATACTTATAATTGTAAGCCAACGTACAATATACTTAATGTTGTATCCGCATGACTAAAATAGCCATGAACAATTTCTGCACGGTGCTCTTAGCCTCAGAGCACGAAATAAACGAATGTTCTTTCTCTCTCTAGCTTTCTCTTCAGGTGACATTGCCACAGATCATCGACGATAATTTATTACATACGAAAACGCCCGTGTAAACTCGCGCGACTGCGCTATCATCCTGTACAGCACCTCTGTCCATCCCTTCGGCCTTTATCGGCCCGTTACCCCTGAACTCCCCTCATCGGCGCGTCCTTCGACCATTCGCGACAAATTGCAAATAGCGTGTATCGACGTCCCAACGGAGCTCGACCCCGCGCTCAACGGCGGCAAAGCTTCGTGCTACCGTGAACTTCTCCTTTTGGGGCAACAATTGGGGCCATTCCGCGTTTTGTTCCCCAAACCCAACGCAATAGCATCTCACCAATGAGAGATCCTGCACGGACAACTGACCCTCTGATTAACCAAATACCGCACTCTTGCTTCGAACGAACGAGCAACCGACGAGCAAGCAAACCTTGCACACACACAACTACATTATACATACACACACACACACACACACACACATACTAGGGTGGCACAAACTTGAGCTCTATTTTTTTCCTTTTTCTCACCATCCAATTATTTACGCTAAAGAAAACAAAAATTGTCGCAAAAGCTGTCAGTGGTAAAAAAATACTTGTAGGTCGTCAAGCCTCCCAAAAAATCAAATTTTCAATAAAAAATCGATTTTTTTTTCTTCTTTCACTTCTCACCCATAAATTTTACGCTTTATCATTTTTAAATTAGGCTCGCGAAGCTCTAGCCGGCCAATTGGTCGCTCAAGAGCTTCGAAATTTCAAATTGTCGCGATTTTTTTTCGCTTCTCACTCATAAATATAATACTTTGTAAAATGTTCAAAACAATCAATTCTTTTTTCTTCGGAAACAGATTTTTTAAGTTTACCGCACACTTCTAACCCAAGAAAACGGGGGACCTATAATTTTGTTTACGGACAAGAGCTTTAAAGAACTATTTTATGAGAACAAAGATTATAATTCTTGGGTTAGTTGTGTGAGGTGAATTTGGAAAATCTGTTTGTAAAGAAAATCGATTAATTGTTTTGAAAATTTTACAAAGCGTCAAATTTACGAGTGAGAAGAGTAAAACAATTGGCGAAAATTGGAAATTTCGGAGCTCTTGAGCGACCACTCGTCTTCTTCTGTAGCTTTACTATTTAACGTCATACACTAAATATTGTTTTTCACTTTTTAGTTCGATAGTTTATAAATAAGAGCTTGTTCTTAAAAATATTTGTAACGTTAATTTTTTTATTTTGTACTTTTTAGCATTAGAATTTGTTTAATTATCTGTCTTAAGATCTTCACTTGTGCGTATTCATCTGTTTAATATTAAATTTTATTCACTTTGGCTATTCACATGTTACATATACTATACCGATCAAACGAACTTACCTGTACGTGAAGTTCGATCGTTATTATATGAAAATGTCGCTCGAGATGATTACGTATGCAGCGCTCTCTGCTGCTGGTTTTATTCACACACTTCAGAGTGCTTAGCAACAAAAAAAAACGTAGGTGGCCCGTTGTTCCTAGCAACCGCCACCCAGCCTTGTTATTTTTCATTTTTTAGAGTTGTTTTTTGTGAAATTGTATTCGTTTCTTATTGGGTAGGGAGGGAGGTAATCATCTCGAGCGACATTTTCATATAATAACGATCGAACTTCACGTACAGGTAAGTTCGTTTGATCGGTATATTATATGTCAAATGTCGCTCTTCGATGATTACGTATGCAGCTGTTTAGAGTTTACAATTTCTCATTGTTTTTAGTAAATGATTCGATTTTTCAGGGATGAACGAAACATTTATTAAGGCGGCAAAGTTATACAAACGTGCAGTTTTTGACTGCTTTTGGGATATATCACTTTTTTAAAAGTACTGAAACACCGAAAATTTTATTATCTGCTACAATGGGGCGATTATAGAATTTCGCAAACATGACTGATTTGTTAGACCATCCTGCAGTCCGTTTAATCGTTTTGAGATCTACTTCTTTTGTTAGAGCTTCTGAAGTAGATGCATGTCTTATACTATAGGCCGAAAAAAAATCGGTGTTGATACCTGCTTTTTCTAAAATTAGATTTATCCACCGACTAATCGTCTGTGCTGAGACCTTTTTGTACGGTTTTCTTGTTGCAATAAACAAACTTTGTTCTTTCCCTCTCAACTCTTTTGTACGGTCTAAATAAGTCAGTAATGCTGTGGCGACGCACAGTTTCGGTTTATCCCGTAAAAATGGTAATGTTAGAAGGGGTTGTACCTGCGCCTGGCCGAGAGGTCTTCAATCTAGCAGGAACTTTTATTCTTATTTCTGACTCTAGTAGCGATATATTATTTATATCTAGACTTGCTAGAGTCTGTAATCTGTGAACAGTGCATAGAGCTAGTAATACAACGCACTTTTCCGTTAAACGTGTTATAGATAAATCATCGGTCGCCCCCAAATCCTCGATAAAATCTAAAATCTTTCCTGTATCCCAGGTTTCTTCGTACTTTAGTTTAGGCGGTTTTATGTTAAATATTCCCTTTAAAAAACGACTAACTAAGGAGTCTTCGGTGGTCTCCTTCTTGTACAACATATTAATTGCTGATCTTGCACAGTTAAGTGTACTATAAGAAGCTCCCCCGTGGAACCTCCTTGTCAGGAATTCCAAAATGTCACTGCTTGAGGCAGCATACACGTCGCGGGACTCGTTCATTCATAAATTCCACCATTCCTTGAGGTGTGAATTATACTGTTTCAATGTAGATTCGGTTATAGGTGCTAAGAGGATCTTTGCAGCCACCTCCGAAATATTTTGTTTTAAGAAGCCCTCCCTGATACACGTGCTGCCACCAGGGTAAGTTTGGTAGCTAGTGGATGGCTTATTGACCTACACGGAGAACACAAAAGATCTAATGAGGGTTTGAACTCTAGGGTGTTTCCTCTCGTCATCGATTAAAAGATCGGGTACCATGTTTGGGTAGGCCACTGTGGCAGGACTAAAATACCCTCCGCCTGCTCGCGCTTAATTTTTTTAAGAGAACGCAAAATTAGGGAGAAGGGCGGAAAAGCGTAAAAGTACCAAGGTTTCCAGACTATAGTAAGGGCATCTACCGCGTACGAATCGGGGTCTTTGTGCCAGGAGCCGTATGTTTTGCATTTGGAATTTATTCTGGAAGCAAACAGGTCTATTTCAGGCATACCAAAGCTTCCTACTATTTGACGAAAGGCTGAGGAGGACAATTCCCACTCTATATCCACGTTATTAATTCTCGATTCGCGGTCTGCTTCAATGTTTTCCTTTGATGGTATGCATGCCGCAACAATCCATAACTTTCGCGCTTCACACCACTGCCAGATTTGTTTTGATAACTTGTTAAATTTTTGGAACCGCGTTCCCCCCATTTTATTGACATAATGAATGGCTGTGGTATTGTCAACTCGTAGAAGGACCTCGCAATTAGTCAGATTGGCCGTAAACATTTTTAGAGCAAAAAGGTTAGCTAATAATTCCAAGTAGTTGATAGATTCTTTCCTCTCGTTAAATGACCATAGACCCCCCGAATATACTCCCTGGCAGGATGCTCCCGAACCGGTAAGTGATGCATCTGTAAAAATCACAGTGCTGTACTGTGCTCTTTACAGCACTTGACTTCTCAGTCAAGAGAGTTTGAAGAATTAGTGATATTGGCACAATTAGCGAGCCCGCGATTTTCTGATTGCTGATGAAATGCTCGTCTCTTTTGACTGCTTGTGCTCCTGAAGACGCTTTAAATTCAGGATTAAGCTTAGGGGCTTCGATGAAGCAGTCCTCAATTTCGCAAGGATATTTGGGTAAGAGAACGTCCTTGATATCCTTTTCATGATCTATTGTCAACCATTCGATTAGTAGTTCTTTGAGATCACATTGTAATTTAATTTTGTCGATTTTCTTTTTAGCTGGTAACCCCAAAGCTCGAAGTACATCTTCCTCCAAGTTCGCTGGTGTCTTCGTTGTATTTTCCGCGACAGAGTTATTCCTTTCCGATTCCGTCGGTGAGTTAGCGGCCGAACCTTTACTGGCGCCGTTTTGGGCCTCATTTTCCTTCTCCGCGTCTTTGTTTTTGTTTAGAGCGAGAAAAACAAAGGAAAAGATTTCCAACCAATCTGGGTGACTGTCTTTGAGGATAAGTTCTACCAGAAAGGTGAGTGCGATCTGCTTTGCCTCTAGTCAAAGTCATCGCCTCTGTATATATATCTATGCATATTTTTCCTTTACCTTCGTTGTACTCAGGTGACGCCTCCACTGAGTCGTTGCTTATGACATCGCTCGTTGGGTTAGTCGGTGGAGGCTCTTCAATGGAATTAGCCCTTTTCCATCTATTCATTAGTTTCTTAATTTTATGCTGAAGGTATTCTTGTTCCTCTTCTCTCGTACGCTTCTTTTTCTTCATTTTTCCCATGATATTCGCTAAGATTTATAGAGCACTCGTAGCACGATGTGAGTTATCCAACACACCAGAAAACAATGAAAAATAACAAGGCTGGGTGGCGGTAAGCAACTACTTTGCCATACTTTAATAACCGGACTATCTCGGCTAATTTGTGTCGCACGACATTAAAGCAGAAAATCATTTTGCTCGCAATGACACATCTTATGTGCTCACAAAGGGAATCCTGATAGATGCGAATCACCTTGTATCGCACAATACATGTGCATTTATATTGGAAGTTTAAATATCGTCTGATCGAAATTTAAAAATAATTTAAATAACATAGACCCTCCGACATTCGACCTACTTCGCAGTCGATTAACTTTTTTCAATGCTCCGTGAATTCTTCTGTCATCGATTATTGATCTGCATCGATCATTGACTTGTACAGCATATTTTATACCGTTTAAAAGGGATACTATTCGAATTCGAGGAATGAAAAAAGTTCCCGACCGAATGCCTGACGCGAGAGGAATATTTCCACACGTATGCTCATATTTGGATTGCAGTGCTTGCAAATACACGAAGTAATTACTTTCCGCGGAAGTGCTAGTGAAATAAAGTCCGTGCAGTTACGTAATATTTCAAACATACGAGGTAATTACTTTGGAGAAAATTGTTTCCGAAATAAAGTCTCGGGGAAACGGCTAGAGGGATGATATTAACGTGTGCTCGTTTTGTAGATTTCGTTTCTTGTTTAATTGTATCCATCGTTAATTTAATTTTCTCATTAATTGTAATTTATGAATTAAAAATAGAACAATGAAAATAATAATTGAGAATTTTTTAACTGAAATTATCCATTTCGAATTCTTCATTGAGTATTGATAAGCGAATAAGTAAAAACGGATATTTCGAATTACCAATTCGCTCTATTTGGGATCGAAATGTTATTTTCTTCGCACCGATCGAAAAATTTTCACAAAATACTTTCTCTACAATCATCATAGAGAAATTAACAAGGTACATGAATCCCAAGTGCGTAAGCTGAGACAAAGAAAAAGATACCCTCCCTTTGCCTCATTGCGTGGTCCAAGGACCTCTCACAGTTATCGCATTATCCACAATCTAGCAGGAATCGCGCGCGCGACTCGCTCCGATACAACGTCGAGCGTGATTACGCCGGTAATTTTGGTATTAACGAAATTATACGGCATCTCGCAGGAGCTACCCCTATACGGTGTCCTCGTATTGCGGGCGCGATATATGGGCGGTCCGCAATACATATACATATACATATATATATATATATATATATATATATATATATATATATATATATATATATATATATATATATATATATATATATATATATATATATATATATATATATATATATATATATATATATATATATATATATATATAGTGTGCTATTATAATCGGGACGCATGCACTCCGCGTTCGCATCAAGATCATTGCAGCGTCTCGACCGTAAATTATCCCGCGCGGATTATACACCTAAAGCGACCGGCAGATTTTATGAATAAATTATGCCACATACGATGAAGCCCAAGGGAAAACTAAGGGGCATACATTTATACATAATATCGAGTTTTTTGTCCTTTCATTATTTACGCTTATGTCGCTACGAATTACAAGTTGTCGTTTCATAAACCGTTTTTTTTCTAAGGATTTATCTTAAGGAATGAATATGGTCAATGTTGAGTGGACCTTTTATATTTCATTCGTACTCACTGTGTTTACAAATAAAATTTAAAAGGTCCACTCAGCATTGGGCATATTCGTTCGTCAAAATAAATTCTCAAAAAAGAACTCTGTGTGTGTGTATGTGTGTGTGTGTGTGTGTAAAAAGGCCCTTTAGAACGACCATAGCGTATCAAATCGGTTTTGAGTATATAAGCCGACCCATCTGGCTTGCGGTAATGAGGATAAATGATTTACGTGGGAGGGATATACGTCACCGATAATGATATATATATATATTGTAATCCCCCGAAAAAAACTCACGAGAACTATCCGAAAAAAATGCGGCGCGCTTCTGGGCCGGGATTCGAACCCGGGACCTTTCGATTGCCGGTCGACTGCTCTGACCAACTGAGCTACGCCAGCCCGCTTACCTCACCTTTCTCGGATAGTCTCTATATGGTAACGCAACGTTACAAACCCCCCTGCCAGAGTCGATCCGGCTCTGGAGGGTCGACTCGAATTTTTGCCCAAACTAATCTCAACGCAATGGGAACTACGACAGACGCGGGGATTGTCTGAGGGACGGAAGGGGGAAGGGGTACTACAGACCGTCCTGGCCTGAGGGGAAGGGAGGGGCTAGCTCAATGAGACTCTTGTCTCAGGGAGGGGATTCTTTTTTCCACGGCAATCAAGAACAATTCTGGTTCCGTATATCCTTGATTCGGCCGTGGGCCCCACGTTGGGCGCCATTTGTAATCCCCCGAAAAAAACTCACGAGAACTATCCGAAAAAAATGCGGCGCGCTTCTGGGCCGGGATTCGAACCCGGGACCTTTCGATTGCCGGTCGACTGCTCTGCGACGCAACGTTACAATATATATGTGTGTGTGTGGGGATGTATATTGCAAAATGATCGAAGCAAATGCGGATCAAGAAAGGAGTTACGTCAGATTAGACTAAATCTCCCGATTTTTATTCAGAGATTAGAGTGACTGAAGCACTCCTTTAAAATGTAATTTTTCCATCCACTTTTTAATGCACCCCAAATTTCATAGCTCGATCTCGAAAATAGCTAATATTAAAAAACAAATAAGATAGACATGATTGAAATAATCGGTATTTGATTCTCGAATAATAGTAGCAAGAATCAAGGAATACCAAAAATTGTTGATAAAGAGAAATATGTCAATAATAAACAACGTTAGTAAAGTCAACATAAAAAAATTGGTACTGACAAAAAATATGATTGCACGAACAAATTAGAGTAAAAATAATTTATGTTCTGCAGCTCGTTGCTTGACTCGCGGATTTAGGATCGATGAGGGTGGAAATCGTGGCTCGAAGAGATTAATTAATGAAAGTTTTGCGTGGAACGTGCGCATACGAGAGGCATGCGTGCGCGGAATATTTTTGTAGCGGGAACGACACTACTATCACTCTATTGTTATTCCGGCGATCCATCTTTATTCTTTGCATTGTGTCCGAACACACATTTAAACATGCATATATATGTGGGGCATTCCACACCAAATCGACCACTTTTGACCCGACTTCTTTTGTTTTTGCTGAAATTTTAATATGTTATTGTTTCTATCTCAAAACGCTTATGTTCATTTTTTTCAAATTTTTTTTCACATAATCGGAAATATGTAGTGCATTTTTCAAAATATCAACGTTTTTTTCAAAATGCTCATAACTTTCTGGAAAATTGACCAAATAAGATCTTTTTCAAATTTTTTTGTTTTAAAATATACTATGATATTTGAACTATAATATGAAGTTCAATGTTCATTATTTTCAATTTTTTTTTTCGTAAAAAAAAATATGATAAATTTAGCGTTTCTCGCTGCAAAATCCATCGTGGTAAGATTGTTCTTTTCATTTTTTTCCATATTAAAAAAATGATCTTCGTTTTTTAAAAATTCAGCTTCTTCCTATGATGACATAATGTTAAATGGTTGATTCTATGATATTCAATACTTTGTATACAGTATTAACGTATTAAACACGTTTTCCAATCATTTTTTTTTATCATTTTAGCGGTAAATTCAAATACTACTTGTGAAATTTCTGAGCCAAACACTAATCTAAATGAAATAGTACACTGCTTTTTTTTTAACCATAGATTTTATTAATTCACATTGTATCATAAGAAACAACTAAATATTGAAAAAAAATTCAATTCAGGAAAAAAATAGAAAGAAAAATTCTATCACGATGGGTCTGAATACACAAATAACGTAACGCAAAACAAACCCGATATTTTTTTCAATTTTTTTTTTTCAAGATTTCCTTGGGGAAAGTGGGAAAGCTACTGTGCAGGGACTTCCCCGCTTAACTGACATTTCATATGGAAAGCTGTCAACTTTCCGCGGTGAAATTGCGCGCGAGTTGTAAATTAAAAACTTGAACGTGCAACATTTTTGCTATTTCGCAGTTCCAAAATCGTGACGTAGCGCAAACCTTGCCCCCCACCCCCACGTACGTAGACCGTAACGCCTGGCCGGAACATCCCCCCTCCCAAAATGCTTTACGTAATTTGCGTACGCCCCCTTACAACGAGAAACGCAAAATTTATTATATTTTGTTACGAAAAGAATTTCAGAAATCTGAAAGCTTCAACTTTGAAAAATTCGTGTTTTTTTTTAATGATATCGAAGATCACTGAATATTTTTTAAATATTTGTTTTCATAAAGTACATTTCAAAATAAAAAATAAAAAATATATCTTATTTGGTTAATTTTTCGTTATAATACAGTTATTTTACAGTTATGAGCATTTTTTAAAAAAGTCGATTTTTGCAAAAATTCACTGTATATTTCCGATTATGTGAAAAAAATTGAAAAAAAATTACACGAGCGTTTTTGGAAGAAAATGATAACATATTCAAATGTCAGCCAAATGAAAAGGGCTGGGGTGTAAAAGTGGTCGATTTGGCGTGGAATTCCCCATATGTATATGTCTGTGTATGTTGGAGTGTGTACAAGCGCACTGTGAGAGCGGAAAATTCTACGATACACTCCTGTACATATATGGTGCAGAACGACGTTAAGGGGCACGTTTTGCGGATACTCGACGAATTTCGCGAGGTTTACCGCAAAAGCTTAGACGGTATATATGGCGTATATGCACACATCCCATCTGTCATATTTCTGGTGTACACACGAGACTACGTGACGTCACTGTCTCTCCTCTCTATCCCTCTCGGTCTCTTTATTTCTCGTTCCATCTTTATGTCTCTGCATTTCCCTCTTTCTCCCTCTCTCTTTTCCCTGTGCACCATTATACTTACACCCCATGCATAATTCATCGAATATAATTTTGCTATTTACGCGCGAAGCTCGGGAAAACCGCTCATACCCGTTGTGCACCATTATCGTATGTATACATATACGAAACGAATGCCGCGCTCACCTTATCCCAAATCCCGACCCGGACATTTTTTGAAATTTTACGGACAGCCCTCCCTCCGCCGAAGCTGTATACACGTCCGCCAACGATAATATGCGGGCTGCGAAAGTATGCTTGAACCAACACAATTCCTTCGAGCGATATCCGAGGACGCAAGAGGATTATTGAATAAATTTGTGCGTGAGTCATATAACGGTACGGGATAATGTTGCGGCTTCGTCACTACTTTCAGGCAATCCAGTGAAGGAATTTCCATTCTCTTCCTTTTATTGTTCCACGCATATATATTTTTCAAACAAATATATTTGTTTATTTATTCGTTTAGTCAATTGTTCATCAAATTTACTTGAATTATTTATTTATTCATTCATTCATTCATTTACTCATTTATTCATTTATACATCCATTTATTTATTCATCCTTTTGTTTATGATAGCATTAATATTTTATATAAAAACAAATGTTACGATTTATCACCCGAAAAAGCGGAAAACAACCATTGAAAAACTATAATTCTCAATGTCGAATATTTAAAGGGTATTTCTGCATTATAAGCGCTATCCTTATTCGAAAATTAAGGTCAAGGGAGGCGCTCGCAGCCGCAGGATACTGCTTCGGCGATTTATTCGTGAAGCAGATACAGCGCAAATTGCGGCATTATATCCCGGCTGATAATAATCCACTGTTACTCCGTGCTCGTTCTGGTTTATCGAGTGTTGAATTTTCTGTAAATTCGTTGTAATATAACTGTCGATTTTTCCGGCGCGCTCCATTATAGCCGAAGCTAATTAATGTGTGACAAGTTTTGTGGGTCGAGATCTCGTTACGAGCGCTTAAACGACAAATGCAAATATTCGTAATAACGGAACGCGCGTTTTGTCCATTACGGCTATACGTAGCGACTGAAGCCACCATGCTGCTTGCATATTCGAGCGGTAACTTTGTGTTCGATTAAATCCAGCCGGTTGGATAAATGCCTACGAGCTTTGGTTCTTTTTTCGCCTAATTAGAATTATGGTCGGATAAATGTGTATTATTAAATTTAACGGAGCAAAGAAATATCTGGAGCCGAGATCTGGAACACGTGTTAATCGATGACTATTGGCAATCTATTTATGCTAATATTTATATACGATTTATATACTATATTGATCAACATATACCAAACAAATATTTTTATTACTCTTATTTTATATAGGCATTTGAAATGGCAAGCTGTAAAAAAGAGTTCAGTTTTCGATCTGAAAAAAAACGACTTTAGCAATTTTTTGTTGCAAATTAAGGTTAAGGGCTAACACCACTGTAAACGTGGAAAATTAAGCGATTTTTCGCGTTTTTTTTTGTAGAAGGACAAATAAGAGGATAATAATATTCAAGGATGTGATTAGGCATATATTTAAGTGAACACAAAAAAATATATCAAAAAATTATACAAAACAACGCTGGAGCTATTCTCGCGGGGCATCTTGCATTGAGACGTTCCGCGGCACGCAGTATAACTGACGGCAATTTGAATGTGCGAAAAAAAATCTCTTATTTTACATGAGTATAGCTAGAGAAATACGTAGGGGATTTCAAAAATATTAACTTTTGTGCAATTCGCACGCATTTAAAGTAAAACTCAATTTTCGACAGAAAAAGAGAACAATCATTTGTTAATCAATAATGTTATAATCAAATGATGGAATATGCCGTACGTATTTCTCTTCGGAATGTTATTTTAAGGGGCTATACCAGTGTGAACGCTGAAAATTTGGATGATTTTCGGGAACTTTTTGGAAGAAAAGTACTCAAATGTTTCGGAAAATTAAGAATATATTTGGCTATGTTTGATCTACATTACATAATTTTTCCATAGAAAAAATTGAGGTCCAAGCGACTTATACGCTGCCTTCGGAGGCGCCAAAAAAAGTTCCTCCACTGCTGACATGATTCCGGCCGATTGAATAGCTGAAACCGAAACGGAAAAAATGTCGTTAAACTGGAAGATATTTTCTGTTCAATGACGTATTATTTTCGAAAAATATCAAAATCTAACAAAATAGGGTAGTTATGGAAGCAAAGTCTGTTTTCTTGCCTATAAATAGTGGTTTTTTTCACTGCCAAATCGTCAATTTTTATCTAATCAAAAATATCCTACGTCATTGTAGAGTAAATATATTCAAGAGTACTTGGTTCAAATTTAAAGTCAATTGGATAATTAATCTTTGAGTTACAATGTCAGCAAATTTGAAAAATCTCGTTTCGAGATAAACGCGTTTAAAGATTTAACTATCGATTTTCGCAAGATAAAATGATTAGAGATACGGTCTTGAAATTTTTACAGGATATTCTTGAAAGTATGCACTGTCGAAAAAGGCACAAACAAATCGATTTTTTGAAAGTGTCACACTGGTATAGCCCCTTAAAGATGTGCTCAAAATTTGGAGTGAATAGAATGAAAACTGTTGGAGTGATGCTGCGTGCCGTTTTGGAAAAACGTGTTCCAAGAAAACAGTCGACGTCTCGCAAACGGGCCAGCGTTTGAAAGTACCAATTTTTTCCCCCATTCTAGATGTTTCAAAGCATTCCTTACGCCAATTCAAAAACATCCATTTTTTATTCTCCAGTGGTGTTACCCCATAGGACCCTAGGCTATAACAATATGCAATTTGAATTTTTTTATTTTTTGTAACTTCAAGCTTATGCAGACCCCTTAATATATATATATATATATATATATATATATATATATATATATATATATATATATATATATATATATATATATAATTGAAATATTTGTTAATATTTCAATTATTGTGTATTTTTAAGTATTGAATTTCAATATTTTTCAATATATTCAATATTGTATTATTATACGAAATCATTAATATTATCAATATTCATTTATTATACGAAAATGATATAATATGTTTTATGAAAGACTACCATTGCAACGAATTTTCAATTCTTATACAAGCGTTTTTCTACGACTACGTGGTCGTATATGGAATGTCTCAGTTGTATCGATCCCACAAGTATTAACCATACGGAAACGTGAGACGACCGGATGAGACCCTACCAATGTTGGCCCCGGCAAGTATCCGCGTAATTTCACCGCTGCCACTTGCTTCTTCGTTCCCTCTCTCTCCCTCTCTTTGAACATCAGCCCCGCTCTCAGTGGAGTTTCACCGGGTTCGATCGGGTGTGTATACTCTTTCAGTGAACATACGGCGCCGTTAACGTCAATGGACAACTTAATTGCGAACATACCACAGAGTGAAGGAGGCGCAATGCTGCTTCCGTTACAGCGCGTTTCACGAAATACGGGGCGTTTCGTGTGCCGAGACGTGCTCACTATTCTCCATCGATCTAAAATTGTCTCTCATGTCAAATGAAAAAATGTGTATCGTCATAGGTGACACTTTTCTGACGCGTCACTATCATCTTTTTCGGAGGTCTTGACAATGGCAGTTTTGGAACAAACAAGTCACATTTACGCCAAGTTATGCTGCATTATTTTCTGGTAAATAAATGGGCTCCATTAAGTACCTACGAGGTGCAAAGAGAGCTTTGGCCGCTTCCAAGCTCGTGATTTCTCTATGGACGACAAGAAGCGCGGATGAGCATCCAAAAAAGGGCGATCGTGTGTTACAAACCCTCCAATTACCATTTGTTTCGGTCCATGCAGTCAGCGCTTGCGGCTTAGCACTTCACCTCGTACGAAGACGTCAATTAGGTGGCTAGGTGACTGTCTTCCCTCTAAGGAAGCCGAATTCTTCCTGCGTGGACTCCTATTACTGGCTGAAAAATCAGCAAAAGTTGTTTCTTCCGAATGACAATCTTCAGATGAACTAATTTGTCCATTTCTTATTGGACCACTATATTTCCTTTCACTCCAGAATCGGCGGTTTCATATGCTTCCACCTACTATGATAACGTGCCGCAAAAAATCATTTAGCCATCGTCCCTAACATCTTTCAGTATGATCAACCGGTGACCACATCGGCCGACTAAAATAGGACACCCTCTGTATCCATATACTCAAACGGATTTTTGCGGTTGTAGCTCTCCCCTACGCTCTCCACGGACAATGAGGCCCGAGTCGGGTTACGGTACTTGAGATTGGCACACTCTCCATCCATCCCCACACCTCTCTTTGTCCTGGTCCATTACCACCTGTCTACGGAGAAGAAGACCGCTGGCTCCGTTGACACCCTCTCTTGCACTACTTTGCTCGTGACACGTGTCACGAAGACGATAAAATTACGGTCCCGTTTTTGTCATTGTGTTTTTTTTCTTCCACTTTTCAAACAAGGCAATCACGCCAATGAGACGGGCTTGACGGACGGCGAACGCGGAATTTTTCATTTGATTTAACTTGATTGCATTTGGCGGAGCTCTTCCCTCTCAGCCCCGAGAAAAACTTGGAAAATCCGAGCCAAGAGCCTCGAATGACATGTTTCTTCCCCGCGATCTTTCTTCCACTATCGCATGCCTCCATGTACAGCATCCAGTGGATTCTACCTCTCGTTCCAAGCTCTCCACATCGAGTCCTCCGTCCAGGGATAAATGCGTTTTGTCAGAAGTTTAAACCGCTCTTCATCAATGTTGCAACCAAGTGTTGGTATCGGCATTATTATTATTTCCACCTCGACAAACGGGGATCAATTTATTGGAGCAAGTTTGGAGGGATCGTGAGCAAGATGGACTTCTCCGTTCCGTTGTATGGGTTCGAACGATGTAATAAGCTTCAGGGGATGTACCAAGGATCAGTGCGATGCGGACAACCATGGGATCGCGAGAAGGGACGAACGAACTCATATCAGGTCATTCATTCATATATATATATACACATATATGTGTCGGTGTTTGTAGCTTACCCACATTGCAGTAGGGCGACCCCTAGTTGAAGCGCACCTGGCGTTACCCCGGGGATTACGTCTCTTTGAATTATACTCGGGTGGCTTCCTCGATTGGAAATTGTTGAGTGCAGTTTAGCGAGGTAATTATTTTGGCCGCTGGAGGCTCTCAATCTCACAAAAGCTGTATCCATCCTCTCTCTCTCTCTCTCTCTCTCTCGCTTTCTCTTTTGTTCGTATCAATTCATTCGTTTCTCCCGTTGCCCTCGTGATACATACGTGTACATATGTATGGTCACAGGATACTTTGAACCTGGTTAGACATAAGTTATGTTGTTCATCAGCACATCTGGCTGTTCATAGGGTGGTTATTTATTCATTTTTTTAACGCAGTGTTGATCCTGGAGACTTTGGAGGCTAAACAGCTTGCAGATTTGATAGGCTTTTTTTAAGTCTCGATATTTTTACCAAATAATAGGTCACTTATAGGTACTTAGTCAAAAATAAACAAACGTTTTTTAAACATTTTCTTTCGCTCGATTTTTTTTTCAAAATTTCGTTTCCAGTTTCTGTCTGAAAAATGAAAAAAAGCAGGTTTTGCCTTTATTTACAGCAGCAATTTCGGTAAAATTTATAATATTTAGATTAAAAAGAAAAAAAAAAAATTTCGAAGTTGTAACCTTTAGCTTTTAGAATCTCCAATCGAGCATGAGAAAACGACAATTAGTTTCTTGGTTATTTAATTTCGAGAGTAAACTTGAATTTCCGGGGTAAACAAAGTGAACAAAAAATTGTTCTACAATTCAGACTTGCTGTAGAGAAGTCAAATTCGGTATTATTATGTTTTTATACCCAATGATATTTCGAGACACCGTTGTGTCTGCACACGCCCGCATATTCACATATACACGAACGATTCTTCCGAAAATATTTCCCCGTCAAATATGCGAGAAGGATTGCTCGATCGTTAGCAAAAAGAGCTGAGAATACGAGGCGAGGGTGGAATAAAACTGCCGACCTGCATAGAAGAAAAAAAAGCGATAACGTGCTTGCACATGGGTATGACGTTTCGTCGATAAAGATCGGACGGATTGTCGGGGAAAAATCGGGAAATTAGCTCGGCAAATTCCGCGCCGTATATAAATACATCCAAGGGTGAGAGAAAATGAGTTAAAATGAAAATAAAAAAGGCTCTTTCCACCGGAATGCTTAGTGTATACGTAAATTTGTAGGGCGCGAGTTAGCACGTAGATATTGGTACTTGAATTTCAATTATTCATGGGCGAAACGACGTGTCCATATACTCGTGAATATCTGAGCACGACGGGATTAGTCATTTGCACGTGAGTCATTAAATGTCCCGGTACACGCCGATTCATTTTTCCTTCTTGCTCTTTTTTCCCGCTACAATTCTCATCTTGTTCCCTTCCCGGATTCCCTCATTTATTATAATATAAGTACTGTATATACGTATATACAGAGTTTTGCCGAATCTTCTTTTGGTTCCGAAGAAGAGAGGAAAAATGAAGAGTGGGAAATAAAAGGTAGTTTGAGTGGGCGCAGGCAAGGGGAGAGGGAAAAGCTCCCGTAGGATTCGCGTACGCTGGTGACGGTTGACGTCGACGTTACCGTGTATCCCCCCCCTCTCTCTCTCTCTCTCTCTCTCCCTCTCGCTCTTTCACAAGGAGTAGAAGAGAGCGAGGATCGAGAGGTTGCGTAGGATGCGGATGAACGCGGTGGAAACGAATGGCAAAGCGGGAGTGAGCCCCTGTTGGGGATGAGAGTGAGTCGTGAGAGAAGTGAGAAAAGAATTTAAACTGAATACGCTCGTGTCTACGAACGGCCTTTCGTTGGCCAGTGTAACCCAAGCGTGAGAGGGTGGGTAAGAAAAAAGAAGCTTTTGAGCTTGGTGCGAAGAAGAGGAAAACGTGGGACGTGTGCCACGGAAAAGCGCCTATTTATTTCGCATTTAGGGCTATAGGAAAGAAAAATGGGAGCTGCGCTGCCGGAGCACAGATAGCCTGTATAATATTAGTACATGTACACTCGTACTTATATATATATATATATATATATGTGTGTGTGTGTGCGACATATACGGGGTGATTCACAAGTATTCTTCCCTTTGTAAGCATATAGGGTCCGTCGTGGCGAGCAAAAAGCTTTTTTATTTAAAGCCGTGCAACAAAAATTGGCTGAGATATTCGCATTCAAAGTCCAAATCATAGGCAAAAAACGTCCAAGCCGAATCGAGCACAGCTTCGAATCCAACTTCGGACAAGTGTATATTTTTTCTTCAATTTTTATCTCGCTAAAAAATGACGAACAAAGCTACTTGCTTTGCAAATCGATAATATGCTCCAATGATTTCCGTTTATTATTCAATACGTGGAGGAGGAAACAAAATTGGCGCTGTTCTGCTGCGTTGACTCAGCTCCGGGCTCAGCACGGGAATTTCTCGGCCAATTTTCGTCGCACGACGTTTAAAAAAAAAAGCGTTTAGCTGACGATGACACACCCTACATGCTCACTAAGCGAATCCTGCTGGTTGTGAATCACGCTGTATATGTGCATTTCTATACATGCTTAATTTTGTGTCAACATAGAGATGAAGTCGTGCATACTTGTACGTGTATATTACGTGTCAAAGGGAGTGCCGTCGCCCGCGCGTTCGCGAACGAAAATCCCTCTGAATACGCGTTTAAGTGCATGCTGAATGGAGAGGAAAGGAAACAGAGGAAGGAAAAAAAGCCGTCTAAGGGAGCGGCAGTGGGGAGTGGAAGCTTTCATCGGAGCGCGCGATGGAAGGCACGGAGACCGCGCTTTGAATACAAATAATTAGGTCGCTGGAGAATTTTAAACCGCCTAACCGTACATATATAACTGGGTGTATCCAAAGCCAGGGGAGAAGTGGAAACCCTTCAAATAAGTGTATGTGTGTGGGTTCACGAAGCTTGGTTGGCTTCCGAAAGAAAAGCGAGGCAATGAATTTAGCTGCATTCTGTTATTTCCTTTTTCCTTGGACGTATTCATAGGCAGTCGAGCTCTTTTGACGACGAGTTGAAGACAAGCGTGTCCGAGAGTCTTATTGCATTTTCCACCGGGGCGACGAGTGCGCGAAAAGCGCACATCATTTTCTTCCACGTAGAATTGCGAGGACGAAAGCTCGGCGGAGAAATAAAAATATGCGAAGTCAGTAGCGGGAAAGTCGATTAAAAATGCCAGGCAGGCGGAGACTCTGAATCGCTCTTTGGATCATTGGGTACATTTTTTTCAATTCTTGTGTTCGATGGTTTTCGGAACGTACGCATTGTTATTTTTTTTCAATTGAAACACATGATTTTTTGAGGAAACAGTGATTCGCCACGATTAAAAAATGACGCTTTGGCAGAGAAAATCATTTTTTTTAATATTCACAATTTATGATTATTTATTGCGTTGAAAATAAGTTTCATGATGTGTGAGTGTGTATATGAATATATATACACAGATGTTCTTATACATTTATAAATGAAAATTCTCTTACTTTAATTTGTGCTACTGTTAATGTAAAAACTTGAATCAATTTTCGACCATGAAAAAAAAATTAACCACCATTTTTTTCCTCTGTAATATGTATAATAATAATATATAGTCATGTAATTACGTAATAATAATATTGTAATATACTCCATATTACGAAAAAAAAATTGTGCATAATCTTTTTTTACATCTTCACGTGGTCAAAAAATAAAACCAATTTTTGTTCAATTCCTCATTTCATGACTATTTATATATATATATATATATATATAACCATACATGTTACTCCATATGATAAAATAAATCGTTTTACATTTTCGCACGGTCGAAATTTGACGCGACTTTTTTTTTTAATTAATCATTTCCCATTACGAATATATTTGATTTTTTTCCGCTATTTGCCGATTCCTTCGAACGAAATCCCGCAAAATCTGCGTACGGTCTGTTGCATATTTCAATCGTCAATGCAAGCACGTTGCGAAACGCACATACTTTTTGCTGTTAATAGTCACTAGTCTCGTCCTGCAAGTTTACAGTTGCGTATTGCTCCGGGCGTATATGGACGGATGTGTCCCCGTGTACACATATACATGCATATTCACGTGCACGATATATGTGATACGGATTTCGTCCTCCGAGGGAATATATTCCGCGTTAAATCTAGCGTGGCAATCAGTCCCCCATTCTCGTGGGTCTGCTCTCTTGCAAAGGCAAAACTCCATGCATATATATACATGTATATATGTCTGTCTGTGTGTGTCTGTGTGTGCCTAACTTGCTCCTACATTTTATCCTGCGAAATGTGCGTTATGCGTTTACCCATGCATAAATATATTCATATACATCAAGAGCGTACACAGGACATTCCGAGTACACAGGATGCACATGCTAGCTTCGACAACCGACTATTCGGGTGATGAATTTTTTTTTTCTCAAATATTTCTATCGTTTATTGAATTGAGTTGATATATTTGCTTTCATGTTTATTTTAGACAGAAGGAAGGAGAACTTGAATACGGAAACATCGCAAAATTGTTAAAAGGTCTACTTAATATATTTATTGTTATTATTCCAGTTGTTTTTTGTTATTGGAATAATAAAAAAAATGTTATTTATTACGCTGCAATATTATGCTGGAATAATAAAAAAAAATGGTTGCTTATTATGCTCAATACCAATTGAGTATAATAATTATCATTTATTATACTCAATTGGTGTCATTATTGTCATGATGATAATGTTATGATTATTGTTATTTTATTATTAGCTATGAATGTTATAGTGGTTTATAAGTTTAGCTTACCTTGTTTATTATATTATGTATTATTATATTAAAAATAATAATGTTACATTTTATTCTTATTGTTGTAGTGTATATTTATCGGTTGTTATTATTGTTTCAGTATTGATCATTATCTCTAGTACGTTCTAGTATCCGTGTAATGATATTATTATAATTCTAGTATGTATTATTATTATTTATTTATAATTATTCTCTATGATCTTTCGATATCGCAATATTTTTATTATTATTATTATCATGCTATCGCATGGACAACCGAGAACAGACCTTTTACTGACCTTTGTCATGGAATTAAAAAAAATTCGCGACTCTTTTTTATCTTTTTTCAACTATCCCCTCGTCCGTTATTCCAACTTTTATCGTCGCCCCTCACCTCTCGCCCGGCTGCAATAACGGACGGTGAACGCTGCTTAATTAAGTCCGCGTCGGACACCCGTGTCGTTTTCATCTCTCTCACACTCTCTCTCTCTCTCTCTCTTGCGGTGTTTTTTTAAGTATAAATCGGAGCAACACCGGTCAGGAGTGCGAGGGAGAATGACGGCGCCGCGGAGCTGGCCACCACTCCACGCGTACGTCGGCTATTAAAAAATAGCTGGCATTCCGTCGCGAGAATGAAGAGCCAGAAGGGCACCGAGTAAAAGGCGATGAGCTGCGGTATCACGGAGAACAAAATTTTAGCCATATACATACACATACGTGCGCGCACGTTGAGTTGTTTTTCGCGCGTTTTCCGCATTGTCGAGACTCCGAGAAAATTCGCGCATTGCCAGCCGATATATTTTGCAAACTCACGAATCAACGAAGTAGGACCAATGTGGCAGTCGAGCAATGCGAATACCGAATTAGACACTTTGTGGCAGGCGAGGTGAAAAAATAAAATAAATGAAGAATCTCACAAGTACTGGGTGTATTTACGGGGCTTTTAATAATTCGAGGTTTTTATATTTCCGCTACTTTTATATTTCACTCTCGCGTTCCTTTCATATCGATGCTGTTATATATATATATATATATATATATATATATATATATATATATATATATATATATATATATATATATATATATATATATATATATATATATATATATATATATATATATATATATATATATATATATATATATATATATATATATATATATATATATATATATATATATACACACACACACACATATATATGTATATGTGTGTATATATGTTTCTGTTAATGTAAAATTTTCCTCGTGCCCATCGAGTGCATGTGCATTGAATTTAAATTCCCTTCTCGCAGAAGTAACTCCTTATATTATCGTGGATCTCTATTTCGTTATGTGCGGGAAAGAGAAAGAGAGAGAGAGAGAGAAAGAAGTGAGAATGAGAGATGAAGTAAAAATTGCCCACATTACGTTTTTTTTTTTCGCCTCTTCCATCCCAAGTCGAGGTGGAGGGCGGAAGATGGATTTATAAATACGATCGGAAGTAGGTTGAGGAAGCGGAAGAAGAAGAAGGCGATAACGGTGATAATGATGATGAGGGTGAAGAGCAGCGGAGGTGGGCTGGATCGATAGAAATATTGGCGCGGTTAAGCACTCTAGTCTGTATGTGTATGTGTGCATAGTTACACATACATATATGTATATAGAACTATATATTTATTTCATCCCCTATGGGTATAAGAGTATATATATATAGCTCGATAAATAGAGCAATCTATATACATATATATACGAAAAGAAAATGTATCTATATTTCTTATCGACATTGATGGAGGGCTGAGGATACCCTTCGATTGTGCGCCACATCGTGAGAGATATGAAGACATACAGCTCTCGTAAAGCCCTCGACATGGCTTACGGCAATTAAACTGCAACTTTCGCTATCCCGTATCTCTCTCTCCCGCGCGCCCTCTCTCTCTCTCTCGCCCTCTCCCTCTGTCCTGCTCCGTTTCTTCCGCCTCGATAAGTAATTATACTCGTTGTTCGTAGCTTGAATTACCGAAGAAATTGGTGACTATAGAAGAGGGAAGGGTAGAAAAGGGAGTTGCCAGGCAGCGACCGATACTTCGGATTCCTTCGAATCCTGTCGATATAATTTGTCCACGTGAGAGAGATAGGGAGCACGCAGGTGTACGAGGGACGAAACAGGGGTGGCCTCTTACCATTCGACAGGTAAGAGGCCACAGGACGCAATTTCGTTTCTTCATATTTTCCTTGATATTTTATCGTCATTCCGAAACGCAATTATCGCTAATGAATAAACGTGGTGTTTATATGTTTTAGAGTTTAGATCTGTAGATATAAACATTTGTGATATTATGGCTATTATTCTAATTATTATTATATATTTTTTTCAATTGATTTATTGGAGTTGTTCGTTATAATTATTTTGTTATATAATGTATTTTTATTAGAATAATAGCTATTATTTCTATTGTTATTATTATGCTTTTGGTATTTATTACTATAGTAATTATTGTGATTATTATCGCAGGTATTACGATAGGTAGTCAATGGACTTGCAGAATAGCTTCGACGGATTGAAGAAATGAAAAGATTCGGCAATCAATCGACGTTTCATTTTTACATTTTTTTTTCGGATTGAATCGAAATCGAGCCCGATAACGGCGAAAAAAGCGAACCGGATGTTTTAATCGCTCGCCAGTTGCCCGGTACTTTTTATCAATTTAATCGTCCTCGACGAAACGTCAAACTGTCCCGCAAAATTCATTTAGAGCTTACGCGATGACGTTCCGTTTGAAAAACAAAAAAGCACAGTCGGGGGGAAGTATTAGATTTTTTCTCGCTTTATTTTGATTTTGTTGATGGCGTAGTACGTTGCGCAGTGTGCGTGTGCATGCGTGCCGCAGATAAGGCTGATCCCTGACTTGAAGCGGCTCCCGCCCTGTATTGATTGATGCAGCCCCCTCGCCCCTCTTCCGACCGCCCCGCGCTCGCCCGCTCGCACAGCGCACCCCTTTCGTCATTGATCGATACACAAGCACACCAAACTAACATACCTATTTCGCCGAGCGTCTGTGTTGCGCAACGTAAACGTTGTTATTTTAATGTTGTTTTTTTATGTTTTATCATTCAACACCCTCGCGTGGTTTGTAACGCGCTGGCCAAACGCAACTACCGCTCAGCCTTTCCCATAGTCACTGGCAAAAAGCGATCGCGCCCTTCCGAATTGTTTCAACCGAGTACCGAAAATTAATGGAGTTTGCGTCTTCGGAAAGTTGTCAGGCGATGAGATTGTTGGTGGACAAAAATTGCTTGCGTGGTCTTGGAATTTTTTATGGATTGTCGTTGAGATGGTCATTAAGGTTGTGGCAATTATTGCTATGGTATTCATGATCAATTATTATCTTTATTGTGAAAAATTATCATCAGAATAATGTTTATTATTATGATAGAAGTTGTATAGTGGTTATTACGGTTATTGTGGTGAATGTTGCGATCGTTATTATTATTATTATTATTGTTATAGTCAATGATGGTAAATTATGATTATGGACAATTTTACGATGCATATTATTATTATTATAGTGAGTTAAGATCATTGAGGTGAGTGGTACGATGGATATTATTATTATAGTTGTTGCTGTTGTTATTATTGTTATTTCTATTATTATTCGAGCGGCAATTATCGTTATAATTATTGCAACAATTCCTTCTACATCGATGATTAATTCTGAAATGTATTACATGGTAACTACCACTTGGTGTTCATTGTATAATCGTGACAATAGCAGTGCATCAATGATATTGAAAAATTACCAAGAAAGTTGACTGACCTTTGCCATAAAATCAAATATTTGTGTGTGTGTGTGTGTGTAGTCGATAAGTTTCGTTAATTACCCATTGTTACCTGAACTATTCACCGAGCGTATCGCATACACGTTTGTATTTGTACATGCGTGAAATGTTATGTCGAAAGCGGACCTGGAGATTTTTACGAACGGGAATAAATGCCCGGTGCAACGTTCGATGCACTTAAGCCCAAGCGTTTATTGTGAGAGAGTGACACCCATAGTGACGGGGTTGAGAGAGCGAACGGCGGGGGGGGGGGGCGGTAAGCGTGGAATCTTTCGGACCGCGGATCATTGCGTGGGGATCCGAACAAGCATTCACACGCGATCAACCCTTTGACAAAGCCTCGGAATGCGAGGCTTCGAATTTCGATGAGGCTTCAGCGAGCATAATATCCGCATAAACCAATGAGTACATCACTATAATACGGTTCCGAATTGTTGTGGCATTGAATTATATGTACATGTATAAAATAATGCGATTTCTGTTATTGTAAGGGTCAGGATATACGATAATACAGTTGCATGCATTTGAAACAATTGTACAGCTAGGGGAAGCTGGAAATACGTATGTGATAATGAAATAGCGTATCCTTTGGGAGCATGTAGTATTCGATGATGCGATTTGACATGTTTACACAGTTATCTTATCAGGCGGTTTCATATGAAACCGTATGTTCAAGTGTCAAAGAAAATTTAGTGGTCCAGTAGGAAATCAACAGAGTACTTCATTTGAAGTATTGCCCATTAGCCGAGTCCAGACTGGCCGAGCCGCCTCGCGAGGCAGCCTCGGTACGCATGCTTCGAGCGCGGCAACCCAAACAAATGATGCGAGCGAGGCACGTCTACATAGAGCGAGGCAGTGCCGCGCGACGCTGCCTCGGTTCTTGCCTCGGCCGGTCTGGACACGTCCATTGGAGGAGGCAACCTTGGCTGATCTTTCGACCAACAATTTTATTCCACGCAGGAAGAAATGGGCTTCCTTAGAGGCAAGACAGTCATCTCGCCAATTGTTGACGCCATCGGACGTGGGGAAGTGCTGACTGCATTGACCGGGACAAATGGTAATCGGAAGGAGCGATGTCTAGGGAATATGGCGGGTGGGCTACGATCTCCCAGTTCACCTGGGACGAAATGACACCTCATCGCGGTCGGTATGGTAGAATAATCATAGATACCCAAAAATCTCTGAAACGGCTCTTCAGATCCCGTCGAAACTTTGCCAAACGACGTCAAATACATAGACGAACACCTGTCTGCCCCTCAAATTAGGTTTTCTCAAATTTCGGTTAAAATTTCACCCCAATATGAACTTCCACAACTTCAGCCCTGTGGACAAAAATAAAGTCCTGATTTTTCTGAACATTTTGTCTCCCGGCGCCGACCTCGTGGGGGTTGTAGTTTGGCATTAATCCACTTCCATCCCCTTTCATCCCCTAAAAACACCCTACGCCCCGATTTTTAGGCAAACTTGGATTTAGCACCCGCGGCACCTACAAAATCACCCGTCAAAAAACTAGCCTTCAATTTTTTTCCGATTCCAATATACAGCACGACTGTACTAAACGTTCCTACATAGGTGACAAATGTCACGAATAGAGTTGCACCGAGACTCTGGGTACCCCTCATCATGTGTAATGCCAACTTTTAATTCGAGAGTACGCCGTGTGTCCTCTGCGGTCCAAATACACTGCAATATGCATTTATATACACATTCACGCACACAATGGAAATTAGACGAAAGAGAGGGAAGGAGTTCGTAACTAATGCGTGAGTGCGTGCTTTTGCCAACTCGCTCAAATTATTACGGCTGGGTAGCGATAATTTTCGGCATTCAGATATCGTTGCGTCCGTCAATGGTGGTACTGATTAACGATTGTGTAACCGGCGGGTTCGTCGCTCATATAGCCCGTGTCCATGCGCGTCACGTACGTGTGCGCGTATTAATAAGCATGCAGAGGAATTGTCACACATACACGTATGAATATATTTCCGTGGCCACCATATATAATGGAGCACGTTATACATTTTAACCCACGAGGTCCGAAGTCCGGGCTAAAAAAAAAAGTAAAAAAGAACGAAAGGACGAAAAAAGTGAAAAGCAGGCGAAAAAAAAACAAATGGTGCACGAAGTAACAAAGGGATGTATGCACGGGCGTGATAACAAAAAGGTCCTTTTGAGCGGCGAAGCAGCCCAGGCTCCTTTCTCGAGCCCTCATCTCGGTGGGTCTCGCAGAGCGTCGTAAAACCCACGCACGATGTACATACATATTTGGCGTTCGGGCCTGCGTGAATGAAAGCGTAACCGTCGTTCTTCTCTGTCTGTACAGGGTGGCGCGAAAATTGACGTCCGAAAGGAAAATCCAGATGCCTCGGATCAATACCTATCCGATTTACCCTCCATCTATGTTCTGCCGTCTTCTTTACTTTTCGAGGAAAAACCACTGAATTTTTTTTCGCAATTTTCCTGTAGCGTAGGATTTAATTTTTTCTATCTTGGGTACGTACCACTCGGAAGTTTTTCGAGGCAATTGAGGGGTCTTCTCACTTTAGACGCTAAAATCAGGCTATTTTCATGATTTTTTTTTAAAGGTTTGCATTATAGATATTGATATAAAAGTTGTTTCACTCAATGAATGCACTTTCGAAATGCATAATCATTTTTTTTACGCACTTGTGTAACCCAAACAAACCTTATCACATTCTAACCACATATTATTTACAACTATAGCTATAGCGCATATCAAGGATTTTTTTAAATTTTGATATTTACTAATATGAGTGAAAAATACGGTGAAAAGGCGCGTTTTTTTTTCGAAAAATGTCCGCCATTTTGTTATCTTTGCATATATCAAAAATCGTTTGATATGCGCTATAGCCATCAACATACTGAATCTAAAACCGTTTGATTTTTTTTGTTTCGGATGATCCATCTCCGAAATTTCATCAACAGCGCAGATCTAAAAATTTTTTTAGGACAATTTTTTAACTACCTTTTTTGTCTATAAGTAGTGACTTAAAATAAATAATAATAATAAAATAAATATTTTTTTTTTTAATATACTTCGAAAGTGTATTTATTGAGTGTAATAATTTTTATACCAATATCTATAATATAAACCTATGAAAAAAAGAATGAAAATAGCCTTATTTGTGGCGTCTAAAGTGAGAAGACCCTTTAAGAATCATTTAGACCAGTATAAGTATATTTTTTATCATCTGAACTTTAGTGACTCACCCTCTCAATCCTACCTTTCAAACTTTTGTTAAAAATCTAAGGCATCTAGATTAGTGTTCGGGTGTCAATTTATTTACGGCATATCAGTGCACTTCATAAGGACACAACGGATGAAAAAAATCGCGAGGAAGTACATACACGGGATGGCGGGGGTGGTTTCTACTCGAAAGGTAAAAAGATCGTAAAACATAGATTTTCCTTTTGGACGTCACATTTCGGGCCACCCTGTATGTATATCCAAAATGTAAAGGGCGAAAAGAATTGTTGAAACAATTGCGCCCCGTGTTTCCTCTTTTCACCGTTTCGCGTGAGTGTGGACACGCGTATCTCGACGCGCCCCTTTATTCCTGCAGTGCCGAAAAAGGAGCACGCAGGAGCAACGAGGAGGGAATTACAGCGAGTGGAGAAAGGATACGGAGATATGAAAAATAAAGAACAGATATGAAAAAAAAAGAACGGAAAACAAAAAATGGCAAGACAGGAAGCTTCGGGAACGAGACACGTCTGAGGATTTTTCAGGACAGGTTGCTCAAGGGATAAAATTGAGAGTGGGTTGTCAGGCGAGTCACTCACTTTCACTCTTTCTCCCCCTCTCCGTCCCCCTTTCCATCATGCCCGCTTTTCTACCGTGTCGTCTTTCCGACATTTTGATGAGGCTGGATTTGGCCGAAGGCCAGTACAAATACCAGTGTTTTCGTTTCTCTCACTCTCTCTCTCGCTCTCTCTTTCGCTCGCTCGCACTCTCTCGCTCTTATCTTTTTAGCTTGCCATCCGTCTCGCCTTGCTCGCTATACATTTCATCCCTTACAACTAACCCCCTCGTGTGTTACGAGTCTTTGCTCTTCTGTCACTCCCTCCATGTCTCTTTCTCTCTCTCTACTTGAAACCTACCACCACTGTTACAACAACCATTTATTTTTTTATTCTGATCACTTCCAATTCGTTACGAGTTTTCTTCCGTCACCGGAAAATATGGTGACGTGAAAATGTACCAATGTCAATAATATGGGTGTTGTAAAACATCGTAACAAATTTGAAAAATGATTTTTAAAAACCACCCCAATTGCCCGCCGGAAAAAAAACCCCAGATTCTTTTTTTAATCGTAAGGCTGATTAGATTCCTCAAGATTCTCGTTCCCTCCCGAATCTCCAAATTCTTGGTCCGGGATTTAAAAAAAAGTAAAATAAACGCGTTGCGCATCGCCATGATGTGCGCGTGCCGTGGAGACGGGTTGGATTTTTTATCGGGCTAGTTCGTGCTCCGCGGTAGGAGGGACATGAAAAAAAAGAAAAAAAAAACGAGGGGTCCGAGTTTCGCGCTGCTTCGCCAGAAAACACGGCACGTGGTCTAGCCGCGACGTATTGCAACAAAGCCGAGGATTTTATTGCGGCTCGATCTCTCGCACGGAATCGTCGTAGGGGTTCTCGCGAAAGGGTCGCCCGAGAGAGAGAGGATCATACCCCCCGTCGATGCAGCTCTAATGATCGCGATGATCGTTGTCGATCCCACATCGAAAATGAGAACAAAACCCCGATACGATTCGATATCGCATTTATATAATAATTTTTCAACGCTCAACGGCGATCACCCTCCCACGATGTTCCAGCTCACCATGTACACGAATCTCTCTCTCGCAATTTCTCAATACTCCCCGGAGATCTCTGGCCCCAGAAAAATTCGTCTCGTGGGGTGTTTTTGTTACTTTTTTATTCTTTCGAGAATGATTTTTCAACGCACGGAACATCAGGGAGGCCGAGCGATGAGGGGACCTGGGAGAGGGAGCGAGATGGAGAGATAAATAGTCCGATAAACTTCCATTATGTCCTGGTAATCCTGTGATGCAATTTAGATACACGGTTGTCAAAAAGAAAAATGTCCGATGCGTCAAATGGCACGAAGTCAATATTGTGGGAAACTTCATTTATCAACCAAGACGGATGTGAAACAGAAAAGAAATTGATCCGAAGAGATATGATGTCATGCCAAATATATATTTATATATATAACTATGATAAATGATAAAATATTACATTTTTATTGCGAAATTCATGCATATTCCTTACGCCATACTAATACTTTGAAAAAACTAAATAAAATTAGGGTTCCTCATTATTATAATGAGCATCAATGTCAATTTTGTTTTCATTTCATATTTTACCTTTGAATTTACCATATGAAATATACAAATTCTTATTCTGATAAAATAGATTGAAAAAGTAAAATATCTCAGACCAAAACAATAGTAATATTAGTATTCATAATAATAATAATAATGAAACTGCATTATTCTTGCCCTTAATAATAATAAGTTGAATTTTGAAAATAATGCATAACTAGTAACTTATTGTTACTCATAATAATAACAATAATTAGTATTTATCATGATAATCATTATTATCAATATTCATAATAATAATGATAATAACAATGATAATTGTGAGTGTTAACCGTAATATGTTTTGGATATTTTTGTGTATCGGTGCGATTATTAAAATACGAATACCATAGAAAGAGAGAGCGGGAGAGAGAGAGAAAGAGAGAGAGAGAGGGAGAGAGAGAGAGTAAAGAATGAGAGCCACGTGGCTTGGTTTGCAATACCCACCAACAATCCATCGTCCACGTGTTCGATACATCTCTATTGCCAATGCCGCTGTCCCATTGTGCTCAACTCTCCCACTAAAGCCCCGGTGGAAAGCCTTATTCACATACGAGCGCTCTTTTTCCTCGGCCTGCTGGTAGGACCCGCGAAGCAAATGCGGAGCATATTTTAATACTCTTTGGAGGATTTGTGACAGATGAAAGAAGAAAAAAAAACAAATTCACCGCCCGATTCGTGGCTACGAATAACGCGCGAAACCACTTTTCATAAATGGAGCACCGGTCGCTAAAACCCCTCCATAAATATACATCGCTAAACATAAGCGAAAACTTTTATGTGAGAGTAAATTGTAAAAAAAATAAGAACCCACCATCAGCGTAACAGTAAACTGATAAAAAAATAACAATACCCAATTTAAAATAAAAATCCGTGATTGAAAATAAAAATTACATTATAATACACATGAAAATACGTGATAGAAAATAATAATTAAAAAACCGGGAGCAAACATTAAAACTCATAAAACGAAATACGCAACTAATAATGACAAAAAAGTGAAAGCAAATAAAAATGCGTTATAAAAGATCGAAATAAAATTATCAAAAATGTCCATAAGCAATGAACGATAAAACCACGCAATTAAAAATAACATAAAACTAAATGTGATTAAAAATGCGTAAATACGTAATAAAAAATTTAAATGCGCAATTAAAAGTAGCAAAAAATATGTCAAAATAAAAATACACAACGGCTAACCATTAAAAAATGACGAAAAAAAAACTATTTAAAAAATGGAACCAATGCATGGGGGATTTAAAGCATTGCCATTAACATATCATTCGAATAAAAGAAAATGAAGCGCGGCATGAAGCGAATGGGATTTTGAAAAAATTGATACTACTTCGCGTGGTACTGCCTATATATTGCATATACGAGTCTAATGCACGTGAAACACGTCGCGGCGAGGGTGGCGCGGCGAGGGGAGTGGGCGCGGGAGAGTCACGTGCGGAGAGCGCCTCCCCAACCGCACACCATGGTGCACCCCGTGTATGAACGTACCCGAGGTACGAGGTCATAACGCCCGAGAGAAATTTATTAAAACTCATATAATCCAGGGTGCGCCCCGGTGCAACTAGCATTTCACGAATATTCAAACGTACGCGTGGTCGCGCTCTCGCACGGAGTTACGGGCCCCATAATGTGATTTTAATATAGCAAAGCGCGCGGCTGCATGCAACAGCCGTGTACAGTCCGAGCGAGCCTCGTTCCTGAGGTACGCAGATGAGATGGATGCTAACCTGCACCTTCTCTGTCTGTCTTTTTTTTTATGTCAACGAGTCTTCGCCTTTTTTCCGTTATTTTCTCTTTGGTTTCTTGCTTTTTCCCTTTTGGTTGCCCTTACCTTCATTTTTTCTTGCTGTCAGTTCTCTTTTTTTCCTTCTTTTGCTCTATATTTGTTTTCCTAACCCGTTGCAAAGAATCTATTTATCTGCGTATAAATAATCATAACGATATAAATTAATATTTTATTTTTCTTATTATTACTCATATGATAGTATTTTCAATACACTATTTTATTATTTTCAAAAATGATGATTATTTTCAAAATGATGACTAGTATTACTATTATTATTTATTATATACTTATATACTTCGTGATCATACTTTCTTCCTTCTCTCTTACTTTTTTTTCATCTCTTTTTCCGAGTGGACCCCATTTGAGATGCGTATCTCTGCTGTTTTACGTCGTGTCAAGTTCACTCACGAAGCTGGCCTCATCCGATGCAATTTTTCGCGCATCTCCCTCTTTCTCTCTCCATCTCTCTATCGCACGCTCTCTATCTATCTATCTATCTGTCGCTCTTGCTCTCCCTCTGTCCAAAAAGCTTTCCACACCCTTGCAGCGAAACGAGTAATCCTCGTATCGCAGCTGATCGTGATAAGGATCGCGAAACCCTTCGATTGTACGTACTTCACGCACGTAACGTCCGCGCGCGAACTCATTGAGCCTGAAAATCGAAAATCTAAATGCGTGTTAATCCCCCACCCCTACTTGTCGCCTACGTGCGAAGTACGGGGATAAAAGGTCTCAAACTGCCCGTCGAAAATTACCGAGGTGGGGAATTACACATCCCACGTTATTCGAATCCATCCACTGACATTGTAAAAATGCGGAAAAAAATGAAATCTCTTTCGAAGCTTTTTACCGAAGAAATAACGAGGTAATTCTTTTCAAAGCTGCCTCAAGTGCGGAATAAACAATGACATTCCCGCCAATGTTCCCGAAGGCGTGAACAAAAATTAAGCAATATTTTTTGCGCTTGCGAATAATACGATGCGAGAGAAGGGACGAATGTAGGATGGATGAAAAGTTTCTTGCATAATGTGTGTGTGAGTGCGTTGTTTCGTGAGGTTGACACGGTACGAACGATGTGCGACGTCCGTATAAACCAATATCGTGGGAATGCACCGTGTGTCTCAAAAGTCGAGTCAGACCTCTACTACTTGCAAAGATTATACGATTCTAGACAAAAAGCGCCTTATTCATTTTCCTCTCCGACGCACAGTTGCGGAGATATCAATTCGTTAATGGCAACCAATCCGCAGCGCCAGTAGATCAGAACGTACAAGTTGGGTGGAGGGAGAGGCCAACGGGCGAGCGCGGGACCCGCCCCCAGCCGCATCGCATAGGCTCGAGCTCGAGCCACAAGCCGGCCAGCGCACGGAATTGGCTGTCACTTATCACGGATAATTCAAGCAACGAGGCGTCGGAGAAAGAAATGGTTAAGGACTTTTCTCTGTGGAATTTTACGATTTACCTGCTCTGCAGACACTGAACGCAATTTTTCGAACATCCTGTATATGCAGAGCGGAGAGGCGCGAAGAAAACGCTCGGAGCTCGGAAAAACGGGGTGGAAAACATTGTGTTGTAAAGAGGTGGCAGTGCGGACGTGAGCGTTGAACGGGGAATATACGCTATACGAGAAAACGGGAAAAGTTTCGCGGACGTATATTCGTACCTGATCGCATATCCGCATATGCGTATATACATACGTATACGTTCGTGGTAGTTGCTCGGAAGGATTCGACGCCGCGAGTCTCATTTCAAACGCCTTTTTGTATTCCGCCATTTTTCTGTTTACGTCGCACTGAACTACGATGTGCTAATAAAGGCTGGAAAACGTCCGATGCATAAAAATGTTCTCCGGTTCGCGAGCGACGAACGTTTTTTTTTCTTCTTTTTTTTTTGTAACTCGTTTCGCCCGTCACGACGCGTTCGAAAGCTTTCTCTTCTCGTTTCCGTACACAGCTACCACGATGAAAATTTAATTGATCGCCGGAGCACTCTCGCAACTTTTCGCCATGCATATTTCCCATTTTCCTCGTTGTTCGTGGTTATTTTTTTTGTTCCTTCTTTCTTTACCTTTTACTCGAGCCACTGCTGCCATTGTGCCGGTTAGAAAAATTCGCGAGTTGTTTTTTATTCTCGAACCGGGTACGACGCTTTTGAAAATTGTGTTGGCGTATTTGCGAAATGTCAAATCGGAAAGTCAACGGTCGTCTTTTATCGAAAACCCGAGGTCCGAACACTGTTACGAAATACGTAACGATCAATTTGCAAAGCGACGCTTTGTTCCGACATACTGGGAGTCGTTGACACTTGAATATGACGAATTTTATTCAGCATCTCTCGCGATGCACTTCGACGAGTATTTTTTTTCTAGAAAAATATTCATCAAATTCTCGCCCAAATTTGTCATGACGTTTTGTCAGGCTATAACTTTGTACGCCACCTGATGATGAAATCGATGGACCAACTTTTAAATTCTGCCAAAATTGGAAAAATAATCGGGAATCAATGAACCTAACGGCATTTCGAAGAGCAAACGATACCGAAGAGAATGACCATACAGTTCCAAATCTAAACAGACAATAAATGACCGCTGATTCGGTTAAGCAAATTTTATTCCCAAGATGCAGAACAAATTCGGATTTCACATATTTTTTTGTAAGTCTATTTCGATGTTCTTTGCCCCCTGAGTATGAATACGACATTCATTTTCCCCTAAACCTTTAATTTTTATCAAAAATCGACAAAGGTCTAAAGAAACGCATTTTGCCGGCATAATTTTGTAGTTTGGATAAAAACTCCGCAATATTCGTAACTGGCGAAAAATTTCCCATCGGATACATTCGTAAAAAGTAATAGAGGTTACAATAAAAATTTCGACCCTTCCGGTCACTTTTCCGGAATTGCCAAAATCACGAAATTAAAGACGGCTATAGCGTCGGTTCTTTTCGAGTGACATAAATTAAATGGGGACTTGTGTAGAGAATTTTGCTAGACTGAGCGAATGTCGTTGGATTCATCCCGATATCTCAATTAGTTTTCCCGGAAAGTGCACTTGAAAAATGGCCGAAAAAGAGCTAAAGCGCACTGAAAATAAAAACCAATTGAACCAAAAAATATATTGGTTGATCCAAATAAATGTGCTGCTGCGGAGTGCCGCCGATATATGAGATTGCTTCAATACTACAAAATATCCGAAAATGTGATTGATTTAAATAACATATTATTTTATGTGAAAAAGCTCTTCTGTTCTCTGCATATAATATCTACATTATCCTTCAAATAAAATTATATTCTATTCAAATCATTCTATATACAATCCGTAAATGTATTGGATGAAATAATTAAGCGGTTACTACAAACATTTTTTATTTCGTACAAAAATATCAATAGAATTAAATATTTCTGTACTACATCGAAACGAATATGCCATGGGACGTAAGTTTTTCCATTTGTTTTAAATCTTAAATAAAAAGTGAGCATTAGAATGAACATCCACGATAATAGTGGAGAAAATATCAGATATTCAACAGGTTAGTACAGATACTACACTTTGATCTTAGCCACAGGCCAAGAAGCTCTTTAGAGTTTCTCCAGCGTTTAAGTAGATTTTCGGTTCGCGCTACGCTTACGAGAAACGAGCGCGCGTGCGGCCTCTAGCGGTTGCTCTTAGAACTACGGGTTTCCTCACACCTATTTCGGTAGCGCTCGGCCATGATTTGGTTGAATTTTTTCAACCAAATGTACAAGAAACAAATCTTACTTTCGCATAATTTTTTAAGAAATTCAGACATTTGCTTAATATTTTTCCATCAACATAAAATATTAATATTTTAACGAATAATGTCCTTAAAATCAATATCTAGTATGGTGAAAACAATAAAATAACATATTTACTCGATAGAAATTTTATTTGAATCAAACGAGCAAAATTCAATTTTTCTTGTGTACTCGAATCAACAATATTCACTATATAATTTGTTCGCAATAAGTTTTTAGACAGTTTCAATAATATATTGTTCTCGGCTAACAATATATCTTTCGAATGAAAAAAAACTTTCAATTTTATCATGTTATTGAAGTCAATAGCGTTTTGTTTGGACTAATAAATTCTATTATTTGCACCAACAATTTTACAATTGAATCAACAAAATTTCATTCAATAACACCAATGATATTGGATCAACGATTTTTTTCCTCAGTGCGGGCATGTATGGAAAAGTTGGTAAAAATTAATGGTCCGGCTTCGAAATTCTGCCAAAAATCGAAAAATAATCAGAGCTTAATGAATCAAACAGCATTCTAAAGAGAAAACCATAACGAAGAAAATGAGCATAGCGTCGAGTGCCGAATCCAAACAGAAAATAATTGACCGCCGATTCAGCGAAGAAACTTTCGTTTGCCCGGGATGCGAAACAATTTTGGATTTAAAAATATTTTTTTCTACAAGACTACGTCGAAGTATTTTTTCCGCCTAAATACGAATTCGCGATTTATTTCTACCTCAATTCACAATTTTTATTAAAAATCGTCCAGAGTGTGGAGAAAAATGTTTTTTCGAGTTTAGCCGGCGTAATTACGGACGTTTAACAAAAACTCCACGATATTCGTAATTACCGCAGAATTGCCCATCGGATATGCCATTAAAATGGTGTGAAAGTCGATTTTCTTCCCTCCGATACGGGAGTGCCGATCACAAGAGAATTGCTTCTCGAGGTGGCTTTGAAAAACTGCGCGTATCGGGTGCGTACGCGGCATAATGGAAACGGACGTGCGTACAATTCCCCGTGCCCGATCGCGACGTTCATCCCGTGACAAAGGGGGGGATTGAGTCGGATGTTACGGGTGCAGGAGACATTGAATGAGAAGGTTCGACGTTCGAACGAGTATCGGGCTCTCGAGCGTTGAATTTAACTCCTAATTCCTTTTTCGATCCCCCTTCCCCCCACCCCGAGAGAGATAAAAAGAGAGAGGGAGAGAGAACGGAAGAGAAAGAGAGTGAGAAAGAATGAGAGATTCTTAGGGTGAATTGGGGTTGCACAATATCGACATTCGCGAGCAACATATAGAATATGCGTCTATGTATATTATTGTAAGCGTTACTATGCCTACTAAGAGGAACATAAGTTCAGACTGCGTATTATTAGGTCCAGTGGCCTGTATTCTCCTTACGTAAATGTGTGTGTGTGTGTGTGTGTGTGTGTGTACAGGGTTCCGTCTTACCTCTGCCACCCGAAATAACTCGCTAATTATGGACCTCACAAAAAGATGTTCCAGACAAAAGTTATACGGTGTGAGGGGGGGGGCCATAAATGCGACCAATTCTTCTTATTTCGGTGGATGCACTGACGCACAGTGAAGGTCACCTCCACTTTTTAAAATAGAATGGTACATTTTTTTTCAACCATCTTGTGGAGCACCTCAAGCCGCATAAAAAACATTAGGGGGTCAAAGTCGTTCATGGTCATTCAAGGTCAATATTGATGATACAAATGTAAATATCTCGGATCACTACCAAATATTTGGTGATGATCCGAGGTATTTAGATTTGTATTTCTTTTTAATAGGTGTTCGAAATGACCTTGAATGACGTTGACTCCCTAATGTTGTTTATGCGGCTCGAGGTGTTCCACAAGATGGTTGAAGAAAATGTACCATTCCATTTTAAGTGGAGGTGACCTTCACTGTACGTCAGCGCCACCAGCGAAATAAAAAAAATTGGTCGCATTTGATGGCCCCCTTCACACCATACAACTTTTGTATGGAACATTTTTTTGTGACGTCGATCATTATCGAGTTATTTCGGGTGGCAAAGATAAGAGACACCCTGTATACATACACACACATACTCCAACAAATTAAACGAACATAAAATGTCTAACATTTTTTTTAGTGTTTTTTAAGTGCTGTATCTGTGTAAAAAATGGTCGTATCGAGGTGAAAACAAAACAACTTGAAGCTTGAAGATTCTAGTTTTGAGATTTTTCGACAACATTTTTCTGTGAGCTATGCTCATCGCGCAATCATAACAAATAGCCCTACACAATCAGTTTCCAAATTTTTTTTTTTTTTTTTTCAAGTATCCATGAGCTCGGCAAATTGTTTTCTGTTAAATCAATGCATATGCCAGATAGCTTGTTTATTTAACTTCAATTTGGTCTTTTTTTGGTTTCTCTACGTCAAAGTTTTGCTGAGATATTCGACTTTGAATGAAAAAGGATCCTTTTGTCATTGATCATCGATATCCCAGCAACCAATGATCGAGAAGGGAATTAAAGCGTAGCTTTATAACCTCGAATAAGTTTCCTACAAAACCCTTTCGTGGATTGTTGAGAATTTTTGTTCACCCTTCACATTAATTTTTTAAAAGTACAAAAAAGTGGCTTTCTATGGTTTTTTAGCAAATCTACCACTACTTTACAAATATTGATGGAAAGCAGAGACCGAATCCTGTCTAATATGAGACAGTATTGTTTCCTAAAATGTTTTATAAATTTTCAACAAAAAAAAATGTCTCAAGTTGAACATGTAAAGACATGTAATTAATATTGTCACTACTGCAAAGTTGTGACCAAAGTCGAAAAAAAATTGGTCTCTTCATTTTAATGGTGATTACACGATGTTCAGGCGCAATACACTTGGTCCTTTAATTGTTTTGTAAAAGTTTGATCAATCGGTCCGGAAAAATGGTTCGACGGATCAACTTGAAAATGTACAGGGCTATTGGAGCTACATTAAGGGGGAAAAAACCCGAGAACATTAGTCTTTCCATCAATATTTGTAAAGTTGTGGTAGATTTACTGAAAAACTACAAAAAAAGTCATTTTTTGTACTTTTATCGGATCAATGTAACGGTGGGAAAAAATGTTCTCAAAGTTCAATAAAAGGGTCTTATAGGAAATGTATTTAAAGCCGTCTTTTTATTCCCGGTGTCATCATTAGTTGCTGAGATATCGATGAGCAAAGACGAAAGGATCCTTTTTCGATCAACGTCGGATATCTCAGCCAAAAATTGAAGTAGAGAAACAAAAAAAAACCAATTGAAGCTGAATAAACAAGCTACTAACTGACTCATGCATTGATTTAGCTGGGAAAAAATTCCCGAGCCCGTGAACCCGTGAAAAAAGAACAAAAAAATTGGCAATTTTTTGTCTCGCGCTATTTCTTATGATTGCACGATAATCGTAGCTCACAAAAATGTCTCGCCAAAAGATCTCAAGACGAAAAGCTTCAAGCTCCAAAATGCATATTTTTCATCGCGTTGCGATCATTTTTCACACAGATACAGCGCTTCAAAAAACACTTAACATTTTTTAGACGATTTAGGTTCCTTTAATTTTTTGGAGTAGTGTAGGAGGACATGATCGACCTATCGATAATTGCAGGATTATCCATTCATAACAGGACACCCTATACGTATATATCTTCTCTTTCTTTTTTTTTTTTGAACTCGCTAAATGTATGTAATATTGATTGTGAGCACGACTGGCTATTTTAAGGCCTGTCCTTGAATTCGAATATCTTCAAAATCACTTTTTCTTGTATGTGTATATAGATACATGCGTACTGCGCATAAGTACACAAAGTCCGGTCCTTCGTCATAATGCCCCGGCTTGGTCCATTGTGTTATACATACTGATCCTTCAGTCCATGAATACGATGAGAGCACCAGCAGAAAAGACCTAAGGGGGATAAAGCGAAAGAGCGCGCGCGCGCGCGCGAGAGAGAGAGAGAGAGAGAGAGAGAGAGAGTAAGAAGGATGAGAATTGAAGGGACGCGAAAGCGAAAAAATCGAATGTTACTCGGGGATACGACGATCCGATAGTGTATGTACAGTGAAAAGGATTTAACTTTGCTCGACGGCTGTTTGGTTTCTCCGTGTGTCCTGTACGAAAGGAGATCGCGAAGGCGGACCTTGGGAATCAAATGCGCGGAAACATCCGGAGAAGGCGGGGGGGGGGGGGGGGGGCTTGCTGAATGGGCTTTTCGAAAATCTCCGACTATTCGTTTCGGTAAAATGTTCGACGGACGAAACCACGAAGGAAAAGGCTTCGAGAAAAAACGGAAGTAACTGTTTCCTTTTTTGTGAATCTTGATGATAATAATAGTACAATGACAATGACAAAAATAATGATAAGCCTAGATATAATATTTAAAGTTCGATAATTGATACGTTTAGAAGTTTTTCGAAAATTGGAATTCAAATCTCACTTGAAAAAAGTGCGTCGCGCTAGTACTCCTTGACAACTTTTTACGAATCGTTCAAGCCCAGGACAACCCAAGGGCTCGGGACGATTCTCGTTGCCGGGTCGTTTCGTCATCATCAAGAGAGCTCTCGTGTCGAGGCACTCAAAGATGCCGCCTAAATTTGGCTGATTTATACGACCACGAGTCGAATACGAGTGATAAATAATGGGCGTATCTCCATCCCGGTACTAACCTTATTCGCCTAAGAGTCTCTGAGAGAGCGAGAGAGAGACGAGCAAGCCTAGTTCCTGAGAATACTCCTGAATCATTTAGTGCTTGTGGCCTAAGTCCTTTTGACTCTTCACCGCCGATGACGGCATATATATAGACTCAAATACATATGTGCTTAGTAAGGACGAGCAAACAAGATTGCGCTTCGGTACGTATATGTATAGTGGGCAAAAGTTGAACTCGAAGGAACCGTCACGTATCCACTCCAGGTCGGAAGTTGGCGAGAAGGAACCTATATATATATACATATATATATACATATAAAGACGAATGTCTTAAAAACTTCCTTTTCTCATATATATATATATATATATATATATATATATATATATAGAGGAAAACGTAATTTTAAAGACATTCGTCTTCATAGGTCTACGCCAAATTCGACGATTTGTTTTTAAAAAATTGCGGTTTATAATAAGATATACTAGATCAAAATTACCTTTCTCTATGTGTGTGTGGGTGTGTGTGCGTGTATACACTCATTACAAAAATTGAGGGAACAGTCAAATGTAAAAAAACATTTCATTGATCTTTGAATAGCTGTAACTTCATGAAAAATAGTCGTATCGTAAAAAAAAACATGGGGTTTTAACGCTTGAAATCTCTAGTTGACGAATCTCACCGGTGAACATTTTTTCAAGCAACACGCTCGGCGTGAATCTAAGAAATAGCGCGAGGCAAGCATTTTTGACGTTTTTTGTTCGAATCGTCCACGGGCTCAAAAAAAAATGTAGAGCTTGATCAATAATGGTCATTTAGCCTGATTCTTCAGCTTCAAAACGGTATTTTGTGGACCTCTAAACGACCATTTGTCGCTGAGATATCGGCGTTTAAAGAAAAAAAGGAGCTTTCTCCGTAGATCATCAATATCTCATGAACAAATGATCGTACAGCGAGCTACAGGTGGGTTTCGTAAACTGGAATAAATTCTTCAAGAGCACCTTTTGGCACTTCAGATACATTATTTTTTTTCAACCTTAACATTAATTTGCAAAAGTACGAAAAAATGACCTCTTTCCCGTTTTGGAAAATCCACGTCAACTTTGCAAGCATTGCGAAAATTACTCATATTTCTAGGTTTTTTTTAGTTCAATACATGCCCAAAGACCCCCCACAATTTAAAGATGATCGGCTGAACCGTTATTTTTTACCGAAGCGTCAAAGTTTTATCAAAAATTGAAGGAACACTGTTATTGTTCCTTAAATGTCAATTAACGACGATTAAAATGAAAAAAGAAATGTCCGTTATTTTTTCTCGCAGTTTCACAATAACTTTTCTTTTTCCAAGATTTCAAGAAAAGTTATTGCCAAACAAACAAATTCAACTAAGAAAAGATAACGGTTCAGCCGATCAATTTTAAATTGTGGGGGGTCTTTGAGCATGTATTGAACTAAAAAAAAACCTAGAAACATGAATCATTTTCGCACTATTTGCAAAGTTGACGTGGATTCTCCAAAACGGAAATAAAAGTCATTTTTTCGTACTTTTTCAAATCAATATTAAGGTTAAAGAAAACAAAAAATCTCTAATGTGACAAAAGGTGCTTTTAGAGAATTTATTCCATTTTACGAAACCCACCTTTAGCTCGCTCTACGATCATTTGTTCATGAGATATTGATGATCTACGAAAAAAAGCTCCTTTTTTATTGAGACGCCGTTACCTCAGCGACAAATGGTCGTACAGAGGTCCAAAAAATACCGCTTTGAAGCTGAAGAATCAGGCTAAATGAACCTAGTATTGATCAAGCTCAAAAAAAAATGTTGAGCCCGTGGACGATTTTGAAAAAAAATAATTGAAAATGTTTGCAATGAAATTTTTTTTTAATTTTACTGTTCCCTTAATTTTTGTAATGAGTGTATATATATATATATATATATATATATACGTATATCGATATATGTATATTGGTGGCGAGAGACAAGCAAAAGAGAGGGAGCTAAAGGGGAGTCTGTACCTTCTCCAAGCCCCGTGAAGGTACAAGGTAAGAGAAGGGAAGTAGAAAAAAAGAAGTACGAGAAAAAAGTCGAAAAGAGGAACAGAAGCTCTTTCTCTTCAGTTGAAGATAAGGGGAAAGCCTCTCGACGAGTGGCTATGGAGGCGAACTCTTTATTTGACTTACGAATTAGCTGGCTCGGTGAGCGAGTGCTTTGAGAATGGACCGGTAAGAGAGATAGGGAGAGAGAGAGAGGAGAGAGAGAGAGAGAGAGAGAGAGAGAGAGAGAGAGAGAGAGAGTATAGACCCCTGTTCTTTCCTTTCGGCCTTGCTTCTCTCTCTCTCTCTCTCTCTCTCTCTCTCTCTCTCTCTCTCTCTCTCTCCAGCGAATGTCAGTTATGTGGTCTTCCCTGTAAATTTCGCTCCCTCTCTCTCTCTCGCCCTCTGTCGCTCTCCCTCGCTCTCTCTCTCTCTCTCTCTCTCTCTCTCTCTCTCTCTCTCTCTCTGCCGTTCTCCACACAAATGCTTATTTCTACGTGCTATTGTCTTTCTCACATACCCTCGGTCCCTCTCCCCAACATTCTTCAGGGTTGGCCGCGATGGTGCACAGTCAAGACTCGCGTCTCCTCCCTCGCACGGGCTTTTCGCGTGCTTTGTTTGGAAATCGCAATTTTATTCATGCGAGAGAGAAAGAAAGAGAGAGAGAGGGAGAGAGAGAGAGAAAGGAGAGAGAGACAAAGAGAGACCGCTGCTTTAACTTATTCCCTGAGTGGAGAAAGGTTAGGGTAATTGGATCGGTACGAATTAGAGAACCTTACTTTACTTCGTCGTACTCCCCCTACCGCACTCCGCCTACGGTCTCTCCGTCACTTCTCCCTTATTCTCCCCCTCTCTCTCTCTCTCTCTCTCTCTCTCTCTCTCTCTCTTTCTCTCTCATCACGAATTTTCGACATGTTTTCCACTGTTGTATTTTAATGGACAACACTCTGCAATGTTTATATGTACATTGTATCGAGGCCAAAAAACGATTCGCGACTTATCCTTCTTGAGCTCGTTAGAATTCTTGTAAAATCTGCCTTCCTAATAAATTCTTACGCGATCTCCTTGATAGGGCAATCTGGAGAATTGAAAAACGAATGAGAGCCAGAGCGAGAGAAACGGGAGAGAGAGAGTGAGAGAGAGAGTGAGAGAGAAAGAGAGAGAGAGAGAGAGAGAGAGAGAGAGAGAGATGGACGGGCAGAGAGATCGAGAAAATGTTTCGAGTCAATAAAGGGTGTCTCAAAATGATCTGACAATTTAATTTATTAATAAAACGTATTATTTATTTAAAACGTACTAATATTTTGATTTTAATATAAGGTACAAATATGGAGGTTATTTGTGAAACACAATATCCGTTAAATGCCATAAACGGCATGGACTTGGAAAACATATTCACTGCGGGCGAAACAATGCAGTTAGTGCAGACGAAATTCCATGGTCGTGTTATTCCGAGCCGCGACGATGTGAATTGGCCACCAAGATCGTGCGATTTGATGCCATGGGACTTTTTTCTTTGGGATTTTCTGAATGGAAAAGTGTATGCCAATGATCCACAGACTATTCCGGAGCTCGAGGAAGCAATTTGAAGCATCATTGAAGAAATTAGTCCTCAATTATGCCAAAATGTTATAGAAAATTTCGTCAAAAGAGCAAACAGGGTCAAGGCCGTCATTTATCGAATATTGTGTTCCTCACATAACCTCCATGTTTGTGTGTTATATTGAAATAAAAATACTCGTTCTTTTCAAATAAATAATACGTTTTATTTATTAATTAAAATGTCAGGTCATTTTGAGACATTCTTTATAGATACATACATACATACAAATGTGTGTATATATATATATATATCGG
This sequence comes from Ophion ellenae, assembly GCA_963210295.1. Taxonomy (NCBI): domain Eukaryota; kingdom Metazoa; phylum Arthropoda; class Insecta; order Hymenoptera; family Ichneumonidae; genus Ophion; species Ophion ellenae. The sequence goes on along the minus strand of OY723396.1, from coordinate 31,490,629 downwards.
TGAGTACATTGGATGCAGTGGATTTCGTGAGATTTAATTTCCGAAACGTTCCACGGAAGCCTCCAAGATGTTACTTAGCTAACATTACAAGTTTCGGATCCTTCTGTTCGTCTCAAAGTTAACGCTCCGAGAGAGGCAGAAAGACTATATATAAATGTGTGTATGTTTGTGTGCTTTGAGAAAAGTAGAGAGCTTGAGGATGGAAAGCATCCATCCGGATATTCTCTACCTTTGCTGTAAACTAACAATAAGTAACTTTCTCTCTCCCGCTCCTTCTTCTCTCTTCGCCGTATCTCGCGATCCTAAATGCTATAAATCATTAATTTATTGCCTCGAATCCGTGCATGCAGCTGATTCAGGCAGCGAAGAGTGTGGAAATGTGAAGGAGGGGTCGAGGGGACGAAGACGAAAGGGATCTCTTTTCGTGGCTCGATGTATAATTCCGGTAACTGTTCCGCCAGCGTGCGAAATCCTACCTCCATTTACCTTCGCTATTTATATATATGTATGTACCGTGATTTGGTGTCGAATTGGATATAGGAGTACTCGTATTCTCGGAGCTTCGGATCTTTCTCCAGTTTGCCGCGTTATCTTTACCTGAGAAACTCCGCGATACTCCGGAAACTGCAATTTCTGCGAGCAACGATACGAATAAAGGGAAGCCCGCGTGTAGACACTGTGGACTTTGGAGACGTACGTACGTACGAATCTTGGAGAACTTTATCAAATACAATTTGGCTTGTCGAGTGCAATAAAACTGAGCGACGCTACCGAGATAACAGCAATACATTTTTTCCTCATAATTTTCTATGGCGAACTTACATTATAGATATTATTCTTTTATTGTTATTATCATTGATCAGTTTAAAATTGAGCGCAGATTACATAATATTCTATAGTAATTCTATAATGTAGGGCATTATATTGCATTTTTAATTTAAAAAATTGTTACAATAACGTTTTAGAATTATTATCCAATTTTATGTATTATTTATTGTATCTTGATATCCTACATAAATTAATATTATTATTTTATTATAATTATCACTTATCGCTTTAGAATTAAGCGCAAAATAGTACATATTTCGTCACTGGTGCGATGGTCTAGTGGTTAGCGTGCTCGCCACTAAACCAGCGGACCGGGAGGTCCCGGGTTCGAATCCCAGTCGCGTACATTTCGTCGCAAAATGTTTTTCTTCGGCATTTCGCGGCGAAATAAGACTAGTTCCACGACTGGGGGGCGAACTCGATGACCGGCTGTATTGGTATAGGTTTTCCGCAGTTTCCCTATACCCATGACAGAAATGTCATGATGAATATAATACAGAGGGGGAAGTCGGCTGCGGCCGCAACAGGGGGGAACAGGGAGAAATATGGAGACAAAAAGGAGTAAACAGTAGAGAAAAGAACGGTATAATGATGGGAAATAATAGGTAACAAACGCGAAAAGCGTGTACCTAAGGAAAAAACCAATAATAAAAAAAATAGTACATATTTCGTATAATAAATGTATAATATATTGCATTACTTTGCATTACGAATATAAAACATTGTCTATATGATATTCTAGAATTGTTATACAACTTTATGCATTCTTCGTTGTATTCTGATATTCATTATATACATACAGTAGAACCTCGATGATCCGAACCAATTGGGACCGAGACTAGTTCGGATAATCGAAACGTGGGTTTTTTGGGACGAGATCATAAACAACACCTTTTTACATAAAAACAGTACATACATATATATTAAAATTTGACATACATATTAACGTTGAAATATATATATATATATATCTATATATATATGTGTGTGTGTGTGTGTGTGTGTATGTGTGTGTGTCTGTGTCTCTGTGTGCGTGTGTTTGTGTGTGTGTTTGTATTTTAAACACCTGAAAAAAAGTCGAATGCCTTTTTTCCTTTTTTTTGTTTTATAAAATCTTCCATTTTTAATTGACAAACGGCTGTAACGCGTTTTTGAGCGGCTAAGTCTCGCAGCCGTTTGAGAAGAAAAGTTGCGTTGGGTTGCTCATTGTTGCTCACGGCGGTGGGAGCGAGCAATAATGTATCTTTCGCGCCAACGTTCGGATAATTGAGCGTTCGGATCAACTAAGTCATCGTTCGGATAATTGAGGGTTCGGATGATCGAGGTTCGGATAATCAAGGTTCTACTGTATATATATACGATATTATTATATATTTAAAATGAAGTACAAAATTAGAAAAAATATTCTATTATTATTTTATGATATATCGCATCACATTGCTTTATTAACATAAAAGATAGTCTGAATAATATATTTAATGTAATGGACAATATATAAAAATGATTATACAATTATCTTCTATTATATATTACGTCGTAATTCTCTACGAATGTATCTCAACCATTCGATTTAAAAAACGGAGAAATATCGAAAATTAAATTAAAAAACAAAGCGTTCATCCCGGAGGGATTTCACATTTGCCAACTTGTCAAAATGTGCTGGAGATGCGAAGGAAAAAAACGAAAAAAAGCTCGATAAATAACAACTGCGATTTATTTCACAAGAGTTTCATAATGTTCGGAACCAAGCGACACAACGGGTGTATTCACGCGGCGGTGAGTCGAGTTCGCGTACGCGCTATTGCCGCGAATTGATCGGATTAATTAAAATTGTTGATTTTAGCGTTGAAGCCGAAACGTCATACGCACGAGATAACGAGTTTGACACGAAGGCACGTACACTTTTTGACATGGCGGTGCGTTCGAGCCCACGCGCAATCGTTATTCCGATGGACAGCTCGCCAAACTGAGAGAGTCACATTTTATATACGAAACGCTCTTCCGCTTTGCGGTTGTAACGTTTATATGCGAATGCCATTGGAACATCGTTTTTAAAAATAAATTTATCTTAACGCGTATAGGTAAATTTACGGCAGTATTCTGTGCAGTAAAAAACGACGCCATCTTGCGAATACGACGAGCGGAAATGAAAATACGGTTTTATTTTACCTGCGGGACCAAAGTGGCTGAAAAAGGTCCGCATATGTGAATTGATGAATGCCGACCTCAGATATAAATATAAGAACCCTCGTTACATCGGCAGAGCGAGAGAAATGCGCGACTACATTGAGGTACTTTTTTATCTGTGTTTTTGTGCAGCCAGAACTTTTTGGATGGTCATGCAAATCGAGGAATAATCCCGCACTCGTAGTCCAGAAGGATATCCCGATGATGGAAGAACTTGTAGAAAAAAAAACAATGGGGTTCGTTATTAATTCGCGCGGGTGTAAAAAAAAACGTCTGTTCAATTAACCGAGTGGAATAAATTATAATGCTCCCGGATGCTCGGTTTATTTCATAAAAGCCCGCATCGGGCACGAACCCGCAGTTTCTCTGACGCGCAATCACGCACGCGATCCTGTTGCGTTATACAATACCTCGAGCCAGCCCACGAATATATGTACATATATATATATATATATTGGATGTCTCCCAAGCCGAATCTCCGCTTCACAAAGTAGGTAGGTTACGAAATTTCGAACAGAAAAGTCCTCATCTGTTTTTCGCTTCGACGCACCGGGGCTTAGATATTAATTCGTTGGTGGCGGCCAATCCGCTGCACTGGCAGGCCGAACGTACCAGCTCTTGCGGAGTGAGGGATGAAGCCCCTCCCCAGTCGGAAGCTAGCTAGCCGGCGCCTTTGATTGGCCGTCACTCATTAATTGATATTTAAGCAACGGTGCATCGGAGAACAAAACGGATAACGACTTTTTTTCCCAAAACTCCGCGATCGATCTACCCTGCGAAACTCATCCGCGACTTTGGGTATATCCTGTATATGTCTGACTGTATGCCTATATTTTGTTCGTAAATACTGTACCGTCAATTCCCCTCGATGGAAACGAGACTTCCACCCTGCGTAATTAAATCTGTGCCATGTTGAAAATGAATCATCGTCGGGATTTAATTTTGGGAAGTCCATTTTTCGTGAATTTCGATACCAGATCGATGTTCAATACGCGATTCCCCATTCTATTCTTTTTTTTCTCCTTACTGCCAAAACGCAAAACTACATAATTTTCAACTCGAAGCCACGGCGGCTTGGTAGAAGAAAACGACCCTCGGAATGGTGTGTGTGTGTGTGTGTGTGTGCACAGAGGGGCGAGAAGTGACTCCGCATAGATCGCGTTGAGAACGAAATCTCTCACGAGTTTTCGGAGGTTTGGGTCGAAGTCCCCGGTGAGTCGTACCGTGATTTTTTGCCACTAGGGCGGGAGGGGGAGGGGTGCCTCAACCTGTCTGAAGACTGCAGGGTGAAGCAGTCAGGGAGATAGCTAGAGAGGGAGAGTAAGAGTGTGGGGTGTTCACGCAAGAGTTGTTTACTTCTCGAGTGTACGTCGTGTAGTTCTATTCGTCGTGTATACCTCCAAGCAATCGATGGCCTTTCTCCGGAAAATCGTGTTTCCGAAGAGCCTCGTTGCTTGTTTGTGGTACCCGCTTGGTCGGGTAAGCTCGTGCGCGGTGAGTGCGAAGGGTTGCCCCGTTCGACATCGCGGCGCTACGTTTGCTTCGCCGCGCCAGACGACGAGGACCGAAAGAAACGCTTGAAAGCAGATGGGCGATAGATATAAGAAACGTGAACGAGCGTTGATATATCGGCTTCTTTTTATGGCAGCTCGATTGAGACTCGGTCATCTTAGAACTGTTGATTTTTTTCGGGAAAATGCAAGTCTTTTCCATATTGTTATATGTCTATTTTTTTGTTGGCAATAATGTTAACGACGAATTATCAATAATTCACGAGTGAATTTTGACTCATTGATTTTCAACTGTGCGCAAGCGCGGGCGTCGTAACCAAAAGCGCCTGCTTACTGGACACTCACCACCCCCTCACCATAGCATTTCACCTAGCGAGAGCATCTGATTGGCCGTCACTAGTTGATGAAAATCTGAGCAATGGTGTGTCGAGGATAAATATGCATAAAGATTTTTCTGTTCGTAATTTCACGATGTAGCCGACTCTGTAAAGATTTGCCCTGACTTTCGGAACACCCGGTGAGCACATACGACGAGAATTAGAAGGTCGAGACTGGGCGGGTGGCTCCAATGGGAAGAGTGGCACTGGCACGCAATTTCTACAGCATTTAACTGCTAAGCACTTTAGCGTGCTGCAAGTTACACAGAGCGGCAATCTACTTCGTTCCATTCAATCAGCCATCGATTGCTTCGATTTATTGGCTCTCCATCGTTTCGAACGACTCCCGGATTCGTTCACTGAAATTCTCGGAGTTGCGAAAGACGTATGGTTCTTACGGGTGTCCTTGCTCGTCTCCTTTCTCTTCTTTTTAGGAAAAAAGGAAACAACAATCGCGATATCGAACAATAATTTTTATTCGTTTCCTTCCTCTAATTGATCGATTGATAAAAATTCAATCCCATCTATATTCCCATCAATGAATGAACGTAAATTATGATATACGTCATATATGAATATTTAATATGGATATAAATTATGTAAAATCATTTAACGAATAATTGTATTTATATGAAATGGAAAATTATTTTAAGATTCGATCGATCTTGCTCGGCTTTTTCGGCGCCGAATTTTACCGTCCGATCAGATGGACAGCCTCACATACGTGTCGGCCGAGCACTTTCGTTTCCTTGCTCCTGGCGGAATTCATTTCCCCGAACGTATTACGTCCTGATTCGTCGGGCGGTCGTAACCGACGAGTTTGCGGTCCTCGTGTGCTCTATACACTCGCGAGAAGTCGGTGCGCCGTCTCGTGAAAAGAGGGTGCGAGAAAAATCTCTTAACCGTGGGAAATCGAGCGTGGAAAATTGCCAGGGCAGCTTTCGTCTCTCACTCTCTTCGTCATTATTTTTCACGCGCATACATGCCATGAGGATCTCCAGGACCTTAAGGAACAACGTGTACGTCCATTATTTTTTTTTCTTATCAAGATGAAGCATAAACGTGGTCTGCTATAAGCGGCCACCCATCCAAGTATTGGCCCAGATCAACGCGGCTCACCAACCACACTGATTTTTTTTTCTCAACATTATTCCGTTCCCTATCAGTTTCACAATTCCTCAAGTCTCGAGGAAGACAAATAAAATTAATAATATAGAGTACAACCTGCCTGTTATTGCATTAGAGGGAAATTTGACGCGTTTTATGAGGGCTCGTATCGTGTTTTATCGTACACGTGAATGATGCGCAACATTCAATCACGCTCCATCACATATTCGCCTAAATTAATGACAATTACGCCGGAAAGCCGTACATCCGCGACATTCGATACAACTATATGTCGAAGCTCATTACACTCGTTCCGTGGTGGCGTCTCTCGCTCTTCGTTATCACAAATTTACACACACACGCGCGCGCGCGCGCACGCACGCACGCACACAAACACACACACACACACACACACACACATATATATATATATCATAATTAAATGCTCATTGAGTGAAAATGGCGGAAATTTGAAGAATATTGCGCCTGACGTTTCCCATATAGTATGCGGTACATGTCACTTCTATAATCGTTCAAACGGTTCGGACAGCCGTCTCGTTCAATTTTACAACTCGATATATTTTTCCACTTAATTGACGTATATCTAATTTATCAACCTTTAACACCACACGAAACGAATGTTGTCACGTCCGGAAGAGACGTGGGCATATATTTTTTGATGCCCTCCTTTTTTGCCTATGACAAGCGCAATAGCACGGGATGAGGGTAAAAAGGGGTAGTGCTTGGAATGAGTTAAAAATTAGGAAGTCATGTAGTGATTGGTATTTAGAAATAATCCGACGAATTTGTACAAACTTAACTAAAGGTTTATTACAAATAAGTGATCGGATGAATAAAGTTGCTTATACAGAAAAATTGAGAATTAAAATAACTGTGAAACCGGGGGAACAATCGGATTAACATAAAATTAAATTTGTCGCTTACATTGGTCGCTGTGTTTGTGAGTGTATCAGTGTGTAGGTACGCTCGCTCGCAAGGATATCGGTTGACGCTCGCAGATAAGGGCCTCGTTGACGGACGCCACGCTTAGCGTTCGGAAAGCGGTCACCAGCACCGGACTTCCGGGCGCTGAGCGTATTTATGTTTTTACGCGTATTAAACCGCACTTGAAATACTTTATGGACTCGAGGCCGCGAGAGTCGACTAAACGATTATACGATACTTCGGTCAAAACCCGAAAATGTACAATATTCGAAAACTCTATGATATTTGTGCTACACTTCGATTGTGACACCGTCAGAACAAGATTAAGAAGTGAAGTTAATTCGATGGAAACGTTGCGAGACTACGATCTGATTGATGAAGATTGCCGGGAGACTTGATCTGAACGCGATGGAAATTGTTGAAAGACTGACTTCAGGAAGGAAGTCTTTCTTGATATGAAAATTAGGAGGGGTTTGATAGTGGGAGAAGGAACTTTAAGGTTTAGCGAGATTGGTCGCGATATTCATGATTCGCAGAATCGATCTCGATCATTCCTTATATAGAATTGCGTATCGAAGGCAGGGGACCTTTGTCCCGTGTTTCGGCGAAAAAGCGCATGGGATATAGAGTTCAATATCTGAGACCTAGGCATTCGCATGGTTTGTGTAATGTCAATTTATGGCTCTGGTGACTTCTCATATCGAGAAGTTTGTATATCGGACTACGCTGCGAGACCGGATGTCTTATTATTTGGTCGGAGTTATAAGTTCGTCGGAGCCGTCTGGTCTGTTATGTTTAAATAATCTAGGCTCGAGGCTTCTCTTGGTCACCATGCGGATGGGCCGGCGTAGGATTTTTGGAGTGTTGATCGAGCTGATTGTTGATTTTTCGTTCGACAGCTCTTCTTGGAATATGCACCTGAGATCGTGTTCTTGTTGACAGCCAATGGGATAGGAAAAGTCGATGACTGTGGCGGTGCGGCCATCGTGTATCTATAGCTGTGATTTGAATATGTTCGCAGAACGTACACAAGGTCCGTTTAATGCTGTTATGCATATTATTCTGAGATTTATACATTTAATACGCTTATGACGGCAAATGAGGATATTGGGAATAACCGAGAGAAAGCACATTCGCTAGGATGTGACAATATGCATACTCGTAGCAATAATAAGTACGATGTACAGGGTGAGGCATTTAAAGGGCCACAGAACAATAGTACTCAAATTATTGGTGATATTTTAAAATGATTCAGGTGAAAGTTGTATTGTTCGACAAGGAAGTCATACGGGGGCAACTTAATTTTGTTTTCGTTGGCAGGCGCCAAAGCTACGTCAAGGACAACTACACTTTGTTTTAAATCGAACTGTGTATTTTTTCATAACATCATTACTAACGTTGAGAAAAGTTGAATGACCCACAATACAAGGGCATTCAAGTTACGCAAAATATGAAAATACTCGAAAAATCGAATTAAATCGGAACAATCACTTTCAAGGGGCTGCATCTAGACCTAGAGGCCAGAAAAGAATGGCCGAAATCAACAAAAAATACAGAAAAACAAGAAAAACATTGCCATTTTTGGACCCACCTGGGTACATGTAGTCCGTTAAACGATTTACAATGACCCAAACCAAGGGTCACCCTACCGGAGATGCTCGAAATGATAACACTCGACTTGGAAGCACTTGTTTATTTTCTGGTGAAAAGATCGTCCATTTCAGCCATTATTCGCGGTGTAATTGGAGCACACGCTCGGCGTATTCTTCCTTTCATATCGTTAGCTATGGTAGGTGCTGCCACCGTTTTTTTATACGGAGATGTAAAACATCGAGCAAAAAGTCGTTACTTGTACTCATCACTTTGGGGAAAAGTTCCCAAAAATGCTCGTCACGTTCGCGAATACATATATAGATATATATAAATTTATAAAACGCAATTGTTTTTCACCTCAAGCAATGTATACTTTTTTTTCGTTTGTCATCCTTTTCGCAGAAAATGTTGCGTAAATGCAACAACCGTCACGGCATAGACGCGCCGGTCGATTAGTCTGCACGAAGGGACAAAAGAGGACGGGTTGTATGCAGCAGCAGCAGTCGCTTGTTTTTTGCCTTTCAAATAAAGCACCACTAACAATAATTCCACTCTCGGTAATTTTCGAGGCAAAATGCCTCACGCGATAGATTTTTATCTATATCGCGCGCAAAGACAATTGGTCTATCCTCGATTGGCGACAGGTCCAATTGCCGCGACTACTGCAGGCATAAAAAGGTAGGATAAAGGGGCGGTGCATTTTAACGTCCATTTCTTTGGGGTGGCTTTTATCGTTTTTATGCAGCAATTTGTGTTTTTTATAGAGAAAAAAAAACTATGTCGCTATTGGTGTGAAGTATTGAGTAAATTTATGAATTTTAGATTTATAGTCAATTTTATTTTATCAGAAAATGTTCATATATATATATATATATATATATATATATATATATATTCGTTTATTCGTTTTTTGTTGAATTATTTATTTACTCGTCTGCATATTTTCACTTGTACTCACCGAAGAATCACCATTGAATTCATCAATTGTGAATTAATTTAAGAATTAATTAGTTTTTGTACTTGTACATATCAGGAAGTGATTTTTTTAAATTCTGTTTTCTTTGTAAGCCGATAACGACATTTTTTCTAGAACCTTAACTTTTAGCCGGAAACAATTGTGGTTGAAAAAAAACGAAAGGCACGGAGAAGCAAAAAAACCAGCACCGTCTTCTTTAGTATTCATGAAAAAAAGGCCACTCTTGTTTCGATACTGATTCCATTTTGCGATTATTGCGAATAACCGGAAATAGCAGAGGACTCGCGATACGCGAATTATGTGATGGAGAGATTAAGATAAATTTGAATGCGAGCTGAAAGAGAGAGATACGGGGAGGAGAGAGAGAGAGAGAGAGAGAGAGAGAGAGAGAGAGAGAGAGAGAGAGAGGAACGAGTCACCAGACACAGGAGAGCAATTTAGTCGCCGTGGGATCGAACGTCCGACGATTAAGCCCTCGGCGATCAGCCTAAACAGAAATTTATGGTTTGCCAAAGGGAAAAGCGCTTTCACCTAACGAGAATGAATCCACATCATCCTCGATATTATTCTTCGCTCTGATTACTCCATAAATATCGATGACTCCCGTTTCGCCAGAAAAGCCTTCGTTTCTACCTGACAACCGCATGCGACGATGTTAATAACGAAATCAACGTTTTATCGGAGATTTTATCTAATTCTGGCCTATGCGAAATAGAAATAAAAATCCTGAACAATTAAGCAAATTGAAAAATATTACCTTTTTTCAGAAAAAAAAATGGATGTTGTTACTAGTAAATTAATTACTTTAATTCAATAATTTTTACAACGACGAAGCTCTCATTAATTCAATAAACAACCAAACGCGACCTGATGAATGATTTCGAAAATCCCAATATGAACGATCAGAAATTTCACCCTGTCCTCAGGCTAGCCTCGTTCCACACTAATCTCTTTCTCTTTTTATTCCAATTCGTTCTCATGGACCTATTTATTCTTGAATCTCCTGGCTAATTCGCCTCACTGAGAAATATATATATTTTGTTTCCCAAATGATAACGCGTCACTATGCAAAAAAGATTTAAAAAAATGCACAACCAGCTCGAAGGGGGAAAAAATGAAAAGGCGAAAAAATATTTCATTCGCTATAATTACGTAGGAAGTGCAATGTTATGCTGTACTATATACATGTATAACGGGAAGATTGAATTAGCCAAAGAATTCACGTGACCTCAAAACGGCATTGTGTGGAGAACTCACATGGCGCGTTCAGCCTGCTACGGTCCAATAGAAAAAAGAAAAGAAAAAACCACATAAATATATCTATATGTATATGCACATATTTATACATATGTGCGAATGAATATAAATATACGGGGGATATACGGGGGATGAAGCGAGCAAGAACCTCGTGCGTGTATTGATCTTTGAATGTTGGGTGAGCGACAGAGAGCGAAAGAGACTACCGGCAAGGGTGAAATGGCCGAAGGGACACAGACGATAGTGAAAAAGCGGGAAGCGGGCGGGTTGGTAGGTTGAGAAAGGGTGTAAGGGGGAGGCTTGATAACGCGAGGACGAAGTAAACGGGATGGATTCGACGAGCGGGCAGGGAGGGTGGCCGGCGGTTAGGGGTGCAAGGGTGGCGCGAGGGCGAGGGGAAATTGCCAGGGGTTAGGAGAGGGTGGAGATGTCATTTCACGACACACATATTTGCATGCAACCGGGCAGCCCCCCACCCCCGTGGAGCCCTCCAACCCCTCTCGCAAGCCCTCGGTTTTCTCTTCACCCCTTTGTTGGGTCAGGACCCTCGTCGCACTAATATATATATATATATAGGCGATGTACAAACCATAACAAAATTCATACCCGCCCGTTTTGCCTGCACCCCTCTCGCGATGTGCCGCCGTTCCTCGTATGCATATACATATACGCACGTCATCAAGTTACACGGATAATTGTACCGGCGTAAAACTTTGATGCGGGCGCATTAACGCGAGAGTTTACGTCAGATTTTGCGTCAAGCTGCTCCTGTTTGGTGGTGAATTCACGAGGGGAGCGTAGGTGCAGGACTACTGTGACAAGTGCTGCGGCAGGATGACCAAATATTTTTGAGGGAAAACGTTTTGGTGGAGAGGGAATTTTCGACACTTTTGGGAGGTTCGAGGGTCGCGATGATGAAAAGTCAAGTTCAAACTACAGCGTTTTTTAAAACCAATAATAACTATATTTATATGTATATGAATATTATATCATATTTTAGAAATATTTAATGTAACGGTATTCCTCAAAATTCTCATATAAAAAAACCTAGTTTACGTAAAAGAATTTTTTAAGGTTCTTTCATATAAGAATTTTGAGTATATTTATTTTGAAATAAAAACGTTGTTGCTAAATAGAAAAGATTTTTTTATAAATTCGCAGCATTCGAGTGGAAAAATAATTTTTATATAGAACATTTTTTAAATATATAAGTACATTTATTTATTGTAGCTTCCATGTGCAGGGTACTTCCCCTTATTACATTTCCCACCATATTCCACTCCACATTCCCAATCCCCAATGTAAGCAGTGGCCTTATATATAAACCTTATATAATATGATTAAATTCTTTCATATAAAATAACTTGTTTCACGTTAATATATAAAATAATTAAATTGTTAAATATGAAAAATAATTACATAAAATAATTCTCACAATTTATCCTAATATAGAACAACGAAATTGGTTTTGTATTAAAAAAAAAATTTATATAAAGACTGAACAAGTTTTTTTTCTGTAAGAATGATGAGAATATTTGTATAAAAATGCATATATAAAAAACCTCACTTACGTAGTAAACTTTCTTTATATACAAACTACTTAGTTATTTCATGTAAGCATAAATTGTAAGGATTATTTTGTATAACTATTTTTCATCTTCGATTACAACAATACAATCATTTCATAAACATATTATTTTCCATATTAACGTGGGACATTTTTTCCCATTTAAAACAATTTAGTTATTTTATATAAGGTTTTTTCTACAAGAATTTTAAGAATAGGTACTGCTTACATCCCATATAGGGTCGCCGTCGTAACAAAAATGCCAGCATTCAGCCATTAAACGGTTTGCTGAAATTCGGCCAATAATTCGTCGACCAGCATTGGGGTACTGTAGGCGGATGAACGGCTTGCCAGATCTATGCCAGTCATTGATGGTTTGTTTTTGGACGTTTTGCAAATGCAGGTCGTTAAACTGCAACACGTAAAAACAAGGGATGAGGTTTCGGAAAGCATATCCCACTGATGAAGCTGAAGTTTTGAACCGACCTTCTTTTCAATATTTTAAGAAAACCTTCAAAAGGATATTGGCGACTAGCAATAGTTTTCGATATATCGTATATTGAACGTTATTTATTGTACTGCGCTTCTACTATATTAAATAAACCCAAACAAACCCATCCCACATGGCAAGTGACATGCACATACGGGCGAGCACTGTTTGCCAGGAAGCAGCGCAGCCGGAGGAGAGGGGGGTATCTATTGGATATATAGATATACTCGTATGACGTGAAATAATAAACTTTACAATGCGATATATCGGAAACTATTTCTAGTCGTCAAAAATCCGTTAACGGTTTCTCTTAGCATAATGAGAGGAAGTTCGGTGCAAAATTTCAGCTCGATCAGAGGAGTATGCTTTTCGGAACTTCACCCAAAACTAGCGAGTTATTTTTACAGCCTAAATGGACGAAAAAAATTGTCGGTAAACTTTAATGTCACGAATAAAATTATCGGCATAAAAGTAAGGAACGAACAAACGATGGATTCCATAAGTGTTAGAATGGCTATGTGGGTAGGGCGCTCGACACTAGAACAAAAGGCGCAGGTTCGATCCCGATGAACGGTAAAAACTTGAACAACGCAGAAAGCGTTTTTAATGTAATTATTCTATGTACATGGACATAAGTAAAACATAAGAAAACAAAAAAGATACTACTAGAATTTTTATACTCATAATTTGTCAATTTTTTCTTTTTCATTTCCGGCAGAAGATCCGGCAGCCGTTGCTGGGCCAATATGGGCGTATGATAGTTGGCCAAGTCTTAGCAGTCATTCATGGTTTACCATTACCAACCATGCATGGTGCGGATCTGGCCTGTTTATATAGCCATTACCGCGCCATCCACTGGCAACCAGTCGTGGGCCATTACTGTGCCGATTGTAAAACCCTATTTGGGATAGAATATTTAAAAAATGTAAATAATACAATATTTCGAAAGTGAGTCGGGTAAGAAAAAATGTATCCATACATATTCCAAAAATGTTGTATATAAATATTATTTCTCTACTCAAATGCTATACGAGGATAAGAAATATCCTTTCGATTTAAAAACAGTTATTGAAAATACTGCAGCCACATTTTTCGTGATCAAAAATCCCATTGGCTCATTTCCTTTCACGACGGCGAGAAGATGGGATCGATTGCGCAAGGATGCGGAAGGTAGACGCGCGGGAGGAAAAAAAAATACCGAGCCTTTTTATTTATATGACGCGTTGATCGTCGAAGCGAGGCAAACTCGTGCGGACACTGTGCGCAATGGAGGAGTCCTGGTGTTACATGGGTCCGGAACACGCGGACTCCAATCTGGTTTAAAATGTCATGGCGTTAACTTTTTAAACCCCAGCGACCAACGGAACTGGTCGGCATCAATAAAAGATGACGAGGGCGCACTAGTGGAAACGGCAATCGCGATGTCTCCGCCCTCGAATTTTTCTCCTCCATCTCTCTATCTCCCTCTCCTTCTCACTCTTTCCGGCCCTTACTCACTCGCCTTGTGTCCCTCTTCGTTTCACTCACCATCTTTTCTCTCTCTCTCTCTCTCTCTCTCTCTCTCTCTCTTTCGCTCTCTCTCTCGTTATCCCCCTTCACCTCTTTTGCACGATTCACTTGA
>OY723396.1:31386170-31473670 GCA_963210295.1 Ophion ellenae | reverse complement strand
TAAGTACTTATCCATTTTTTTTCTACGATGCATGTTTCAAAAGATACAATGCAATGAGTAATAGCCAATCGCCGTGCAACAAAAGTGTCGCTGGTGGGGAGCGCCCGCCCTCTTCACTCCCGCCACGCCCAGTTTTGGCACGCCGGTGTATCGTACTGGCTGTCACTTATCAACCTCTGGCTCATTAACTATGCGTCGAAGAAAAAAGCGGGTAAAGGCTTTCCTCTTCAGAATTTCGCGATATATCTGCTCCCCATACTTTGGGAGCGATCTTTGGACTACCCGGTACAATAATTCTAAATAGGTCGTGGTAAATGTCACTCGTTCATACAGACGGAAGACCCCATCGGTTCATCTCATTCCGCTCTCGATCTCGCTCACACATACCACGTACACGGAGATGATTTTCTAGCTCGCGATCATCAGCATGCGATAAGCTGGATGCTGATCAACCGTCGTCGATATGCGGTAATCTCTTGTCCAGTTGACAACGAACGTCGCACAACGCTGATCGAAAAATCTGTTCTTCTTTTCATACTTCTCTATTACTCTCTCCGTATCTCTCTCTCTCTCTCTCTCTCTCTCTCTCTCTCTCTCTCTCTCTCTCTCTCTCTCTCTCTTCTCACTCTGATATGGGAAGGAGAGATAAAAAAAATCTCGATAGGGTACAGCGAGGCTTCGGGAGGTCTGATGGACGAGGGAGTGTTCTCTCGAATTGTGATCCCGTCATAGCGAATCACGTTATTCGAGTTGGCAGCTCACTGGGCGGAAGTGCGCTTTCAGGACAGGGTGCACAGATTCGATGGGTCGTAGGTTCTCATGTACGTCCACCGTATTAGTATATATATATATATATATATATATATATATATATATATATATATATATATATATATATATATTCACACACAAATACCGCGTTCGCAAAGATTTGTCGTTTATATGTCAGAAATTTATATTAAGGGGCGCGAGACAGGAAAAATATGAGGAGCATTGAAAGTCCAGAGCTTTTTTCAGTCCGTCCATTTAGAAGAGGGTCTTGACACTGTATTAATTATTGGTATACGCGATTATATTATGTCTTTATTATACATACATTTATATATTATATCAAAGTAGGAGGCGAAAGGAAGAAAACGGTAAGAAAGAAGTCGAGTGCAAATAGAAGCTTCTCGGACAGGAAACTATAGTCAGCAAGTGCCCGAAAAAGCAGCTGAGATAGAGACACAGAGAGGACGAAAAAGAGAGAAAGAGCGAGGAAGAGGTTGTTGTTCGATAAAAAGTCTATTAACGTGGATGTGGATTTTTCAAATAAAATTACGGGTAGCTCCTGTCCAGCGGGGTAGTTAGAGGGTGAAATTGTCATCCCCTCATATGTAGCTGTACATTGCCCTGCTTTTATCTTCTTTTCTTTGTACCTCCCTATCTCACACCTTCTCTTTGTATATATGTATATATTTAATCGTATATTACCGAGGTCGTGCTTACTCGCCCGAGTAATCGTTCACGCGATACCTCTTTTATTCCGCTAGATTTAAATAATATTCACTTTAACAGATTTTAAAACGAGTTTCATTATTTTTCTCATTTCCACGGTAATTCCTGTCTCGCCGGGAAAAATATTTCGCCTGTTCTCTCCTCTCTCTCTTCCTCCTCCAGTTTTCTCTCGGTTCTTCCGCCTCTCTCGTTTACTCCGGCCCAGACTCTCTTTTAGCATTTTTTCCAACACTCGTCTCTCCTTCATACGTCTCTCTTTTCCTACCTATAGCCATTGGCTCCTGTCATTGTCGCTATGTATACGTGTATAACGTTCGCTGCCGCGCGCACCACTTCCCTTCCAATCTCTGTTGGGGAAACCCTCGGCTGTTTCGCCCCTTTACCCTTTTCCTGCACCCCCCACCGCCAGGCCTGTCATGTCGCACAGAAGCAAACGCTTATCGTTTCGTTTACGTTTATTTTTATATTCGCCTCCGCATATACATATATGTACACTTATGCATACGTATATATGTATATGTATATATATGTATAAAACACATACGATGCACGATTGCCCCTCGGCCACCCTGGAAATTGAAATTCCTGCTGTTTTGCATGCTCGATAAAATCCTCCCACCTCTCGCGGCCAAAAGTTTACACATATATATATATATATGTACTCACCCTGCATTGTGCCACTCTTACGGCAAATTGCGTGCGATTTCTTTTTTTTCTTTACATATACCGATCAGTTACACAATCGCTAGGGGCTAGCGGAACCAAAACGCTTTACTTTTTTCGTCAAAGTCAAATCTGTGCGACATGTGAATGGTCCGATTTTTTTTCGCTTTTTCGCCACGAAAAATGAGAAAAAACGATAAAGAATATCCAATTGTTCATTAGTTATTGTTTTTTTATTTTATAGAAGTACAAATGGGTTGGCGAATTATTTGAGAATAACTCCCTATTGTATGGTGATAAAGAATAGTTCGAGGTGGCCGCGTGCCGAGATTCGACCAGTCGTCGAATATTTAGTGCCTGTCTGTGGAAAATCTTGAAACAATAGGAGTCGAAGAAAGAGGGAAGGAACGAGGGAGAGAACGAGAGGGGGGTGGATGGAAGAGAGGCAACAGGTACGGAGGAACGAAGAGGGTGATAAACTTCCGAGATTAACGGCGGATGGAGTGAGTCGAATGGTACTCGATGCACACTACTGGCCCATTGGGTGAAGCCAAATAATTATTTATTGGAAAAATGGAATATCAGGGTATTTAAGAAATATTTATTCCATCGTGCTAACGGTTAGTCGGAATAATCAAGTATTTAAGTGGTTCATCTCAATACTTTGCCGGGCACCTGTGAATGAACAATTTCGTTGACCCACTTGGGCTGATTAACTTCGCCATTGAAGGATGCCAATTAATTATTTATTGCCATAATGGAATAGTAGAGTACTCAAGGATGATTTATTCCATCGAAATTCATCGAAATAATTAAATATTTCAGTGAAGCATCTCTATATTTCGTCGACCACCTATGAATGAACATTTTATTTTATCCGTTCAGGCAGATCAATTACGTCATTAGGGGATGCTAATTGATTAATTTTTGGAAAAATAGAATATTCGGGTATTTAAGAATAATTGATTTCGCCGAACCAACGATTAATCGGAATAATGAAGTATCTCAGTGGGGCACCTCAATATTTCATCGGCCACTTGTGAATGAATTATTTCGTTGATCCAAGGGATCTAAAAAAATATCTCATCTAATTGAAAGAGCATTTTCATACGCCAACGTACAACCCGGTGTTTTTTATTTTTCTTGTACAGCAACAAAAAATTCATGTTGGTCCTAATTATTCAAAAGTGCGAATCATTCCTTAATCACCTTGGAAAAAACTTGAAAAAAATCGCCTCGTGCAAATAATTTGTTAATGAAATAATTTTTTTAACCGCGTACCCAGTTAGAGTTTTCCTTTTCGCGATGAAATGTTTTTTTTCCGTACATCAATTCTGCCCGGATGCATTTTGCGGGGCACCTCTAGAGCACGCAACGACAAGAATCGAAATTGCTTTCGTTGCGAATGCACGATTTTTGGAAAGCATTTTCACTGGACTGCAGCTTCGATACCTTTGTTTGGGTTTGTTTGGGCGCATTATAAACTGCGCGACGCCTCTTCATACTTGCAGCTTGCGCGTCGCTCTCACGCGTGACGTTTTCGTCGTACGGAGGGATTTAAGTATGTGTCTTATTCGCTTACGTTAAAAACGCCAAACTGTGCGAAGTTCTGAACCCGACGCACCACTCGTCCCAAAGCGGACAAAAAGTGGAATCTGGTGGAATTTTAATTGGGGGGAGAGCCTGTACAATGGAACTTACGATTAATATATATACGTATTATGTTATTATATTATTATATTATTATATTATAGTTATTATATTTATTTATTTATTTTAGATTCCATTGTACGGGGTCGTCCCCCTCATTGCATTCCCCCACCATATTCCACCTCTCAAAATATTATAAAGGGTGTATCAAAATTACCTGACATTTTAATTTAATAATAAAACTTGTTATTTATTTGAAAAGTACGCATATTGTTAATTTTTCACATAAGGTACCACACTTTCCGTGGAACACAATATTCGATAAATAAACGCTATGGACTTGAAAGACACACGATTTCAACAAGATGGCGCAACATGCCACACTGCAGACGAAACAATGCAGTCATCGCAGACGAAGTTTCATGGTCGTGTTATCTTGGGCCGCGACAATCTGAATTGGCCACCGAGATCGTGTGATTTGACGCCATTGGACTTCCTTCTTTGGGGTTTTTTGAAAGGAAAACTATATATTATATTATTATAATGACCAATGACCCACAGACCATTCCAGAGCTTAAGGAAGAAATTGGACGCACCATTAACGAAATTAGTCCGCGATTATGCTAAAATGTCATTGGAAATTTCGTCAAAAGAGGAAACGTTTGCAAGCAGGGACAAAGCGGCTATTTATCGTATATTGTATTCCACACGTAACCTCCATGTTTGTGACTTATATTAAAATAAAAAGATTCGTACTTTCCAAAAAAATAATACGTTTTATTAATTAATAAAAATGTCAGGTCATTTTGAGACAGCCTATATTACATATATGATATATATTATATATTATATATACTATTCATTATTATGCTACTATTGTTTATGTACGACCGATATGATATGGCTTACATTATATTACACATTGCATATATATATGTATGTATGGGTGATTCACAACAATAAGGATCCTTTCGGTGAGCAAGGTGTGTCCCTGCGAGCAAAACGCTCTTTTTTAAATATCATGCGATGAAAATCGACCGAGGTGTTCGCGTTCAAAGTGCGTCCCTGAGTAAACAATGGCACAGTAGTTGCTCACGCACTATTTTTTTTTCTTCAACTATTAAATAATGAACGAAATTTTTTCCATCATATTTTCACCGAAAAACCAACATTTTGAGAAATAAAATTTCACTCGTCCGAGGGTTCACTCGAAGCCGCGCTCGATCTGGCTTGAACGTTCCGTGCGTGAACAACTATACACTTAGAAAAACGTTTGGTACCGTCAAAAAAATGGTTTGAATCAACCAAATCCTGCAGTTGCGGGTGGCGGGTATGAACGATTCAATTGACTGCGAGATTTGGTTGAATTACAAAAATATATTCATTTCCGGCAACCAAACTTCTTCTTGATCCAAAAACGCACAGAGTACTTTCAATTCTAATTCCGGTGTCCTGAAACCAAACTTTATTTGAACATACTGAACGGTTGGGTCGGTAATCTCTCCCTTAAAAGCATTTAAAAAATATATAGTTCAACGAAAAACATATACAGTAGAATGAAACATGTGGGCATTGAATGAATTGCAGAGCATATTTCAGTCAATACATAATATTTTTGACAAAAGTTCATGTATAGTCCGTACCACTGAAGATATATTTTAAAAGAAAACCCCCCAACGCTGCGATAGTCGATCCAACTATTTGTCGGTTTGCTCTGAATGACGGAGTAGGTTCTGACAACTGATATTATAACATAGTTGAAGCTGCATACAGTAAGTTCAATCAAAATTGGTTTTACACCAATCGAATAAATGGCAGATAGAGCATCAGCTCAATATTAACCAAATAAATATCGAGTCACTCTAATAAAATTTCGATGTCAGCATATGCAACGTATACAATGAATTGGTAGAAAATCAATTGAATATAAATCATCGAAGAAAGTATTCTCCCTACGATGAATTATAAATACAAATGGAAGACGAAGACAATAAGGTAAATAGATCCGCTAAATTATGAGACAAGATGATTAGTAATTTTTCAATAATGCCTGTTTATTAAAGTACATATTAAAAATACTGCGATGATACAGAAACAACGTTTATTGATTAATCTACGTCGATGTACGACTGTACGGTGTCAATTGTAAGATAATTTACAAAGCGCTCTGAGAAAATTACATAGTTAAACTTTAAAGCAATCTGCGTGTCGAAAAAAAAAAACAAAAGAGAAATCAATTAAAATAATGTATACAGATAAATAATATTTTTTTCTGATGTATCGAGAATTTATCTGCAGGCCACATAACAGAAACCATCAGATGTTGTGTGTTCTCGAAGTGGAATTGGCGCAAACAAGTATTTTTGCTTTACGCAACGCCAGGTCTCAGACTACAGCGTGGTTGCGACGAACTATTAGCGGCTTAAACCGAGTGTCCACGTGGTTGGATTTACCGAATTTAATCGATATCTGAAATTACGGGAGAACAATGGCTCGTGCCCGCAAAAAAAATTTCAATCACGATTCCCTTAGCAATCCTTCAATACTTATGCACTTGGTGAACACGCAACGTTAAATGAAACTCACCGGCTTCCACTAAATTTACTATCAACACCCGAGAGACGCCGTACAATGTTTTTCTCGAAGGATAGCACGCAGCAAAAAGAAATTACGATCGTACACTTTCCTCAAAATGTAGAAACAAGCGATTGAAGTCCCCAATCTATCAAGATGTCTTCTACTTCGCACATTTTTATGTTTTCGATGTAAATCGTCTCACAAAACTTATCACAATGAATATTGTAGTTTTCTACACGCTCACAGGGGAGATGCACGTCAACCGCCAGAAAAGAAGACATGAACAGCCGGAAGTCGAAAGGGCGATCGTAGCGCTGTTCGTGCATGCATCTGAAACTACACTGATTCGCGATTTCCACTACCCAGTTAACCAAGCGTACCATTAGTACAGCATACCACAAATGTGGAGTACGCCGTGCCCTACAATACCGGTAATGTACGGGTACTGTAATGTACGGGATAGCAGCGTAGTCGTACCTCCACGGTATCGCTACCGTGGAGCTACACCGTACTGCAGTGCACGGTGGCTCCACGGTGGCGATACTGTACCGGTACCGTACTAGTAAATTGGCGGTACAGCGTACCGTACGGCGTACCGGTAATGTACCAGTACCGTACGCACGTATGAGGTGGCAACAGTACCGGTACGGCGCACTCCCCATGAGCGGTACGTGGTTAACTGGGTAACTAATCGCTCACAACGATCGAACAGAGCGCGCCCGTGGTCGGATATGCCAAATAAAGTCGTTATCTAGAAATCGTGCCGGGAAAAAAGTGATCGATTGCATCCACAAGAACTCTAGTAGCAATAGCAATCAATAGCTGATAAAATATGCACATCGTAGAAAAAAGAAAACACGGTCTTACCTCGAAGTAACTTTAATTAAATCATTTGTTTCAATTAACTTATTCAATTGTAGAACCAACCGTCATTCGCTTTATGCATAATAATTCTTTCTGGTGGAAAATGTAGTTTATTGGCCGATATAACGAGCAAATATAAAGTTCAAATAACACGCGGATTACTTGTATGAACTCCGATGTAGTTAATCCAACCCATTACATAGCCAGGGAGATATTGCTATTTTTACATGATAATTTGGTTGTTTTAACTAAACTGGCTTTGTCACTTGAATCGAATTGTTTTTCAAACGAGTAAAATTAGGTTGCTTCAAGCAAAATTGGTTCAACTAAATATATATAGTTATATTACCAAATGTTTTTCTGAGGGTATTCTGCCATTCTTCAGTACTTGGACTTTGAACGCGAATATATCGGCCAATTTTTACGGCACGATATTGAAAAAAAAGCTTTTTGCTCGTAATGACATACCCTATATGGCAACAAACGGAACCCATATAATTGTGAATCAATCGGTATATATGTATGTATGTGTCTGCATATATATATTTACATCTATATATAAATGACCACAAACTAATATATACAAACACCGTATATTTGTACATTACCCAGCATACATACATATTCGAGGGTATTAGGGATACAGAAATTCGTGCAAGTCAAGGGTGCGATATTTAGGGGTACGTATATTAAGCCGAATCTCAGGGGGTCCACGATGAATATATGTAAGTATATATATATATTCAGGTTGAAAGAGCTCCTTATCTAACCTGAACTCTCCACCGCAGCGCAGAGCCGCGGGCATTCATAAAGTCTCAAGTTAAGCCTCTTCCGTTCTCCGTCCCCTCCGCTTTTCTACCTATTTCTTTTTCCTTCAACTTTTTCATACTTTTTCAGTTGCGTGTGATGCGCGCACGCTTCCCTCTCTCCCTCTCTCTTGGTGACTCAGATGTTAAAGCGTTATAAAAAATTTCATAGTTTTTTGCAACTGGTTCTGACATCATGTGACATTATAATTGGGTGAAAGGGAAAGGAAGGGATGTTGGAGGATCTGATGGCGAATGGATGTCGCAACCTTGAAGGATGTTGCGGTTCTCGCTCTCTAAAACAGATCAATCTCATGCATTGTACTATTGTAACTTATATACTATATGTGTGTTGGTGTGTGTGTGTGTGTGTGTGTGTGTGTCGTACTGGACTACGAGAGGAATATAGATGCACATACCCGCAGAACTTGCAACCCATCAGATCCTGTATGCCCAGCGGGGATGATGCATTCGCGAGTGCCATCGAGCCTCGAGGTACTCTCATTTGTTATTCACAAGTAGTTGGCCATGAGTCTCGCCCCACTTTCCCTTCGTATATCAACGTTCCGCTCGCAGATCATCTATTTCGTGCAATAGTTTCGTCTTCGAGCCACACTAGCGCAAGACAACATTTCTGTATAGCACATTATCCTTAACTTCCTTTCCTGGAAATTTTAGTTCACCAAAATTTTATCGGCGAAATCCGCGAACTCTTTCCCAATGAATTTTAAAAAAATAGAGATCTTCATCCCGGCTAAAGTGAGGAAAAAATATCCATTTATTTAATTAATCAGACGATAAAAAAAATATTCTGGGCCTGGCTCGTACCGGCAAAGTTCACTGTCATCCAATTCAAGCAATTAGATCACAAATTAATGATCGAATTTAATTTAGGAATGTAAAAAAATGAATTGCCTAAATGGAGGATGAGAAATTAACAGGCACGTACGTTTTCCTCGAGCACCTCGATAACTGGGTCAGCAAAAATCTTTCAATCGTGGTAGCATCAAGTGGATCGCTCGGCGTCGCTGTGAAAAGTTTGCTCATGGAAAAGTCACTTGTCAATTAATTTCGGAATTTAAACTCTCGCGGCAAATAGGTGACCTTTCGCCCCTCTCCCCTCTCTTGCAGGGAAACGCCAAGTTTGCCAAAATGGTACGTACATATATTATATATACAGGATGTCCCTCTTATCTCTGCCACCCGAAATAACTCGGTAATTATCGACGTCACAGAAAAATTCTCCAGACAAAAGTTGTACGGTATGAAGCGAGCCATCCAAGGCGACCAATTTTTTATTTATTCCGGCGGAGGCGTTGACGCACAGTGAAGGTTACCTCCACTTTTTTTAATGGAATGGTACATTTTTTTCCTCCATCTTGTGGAGCACCTCAAACCGCACGAAAAACATTAGGGGGTCAAAATCGTTCAAGGTCATTCAAGGTCAGTATCTATGATCCGAGATATATAGATTTGTATTTCATTTTAGTAGGTGTTCGAAATTACCTTGAACGACTTTGACTCCCCAATGTTTTTTATGCGGCTTGAGGTACTCCGTAAGATGGTTGAAAAAAAATGTACCATTCCATTGTAAAAAGTGGAGGAGAAAGAAGAAGAAAATTGGTCGCATTTGGTGGCCCCCCGCCCACCGTACAACTTTTCTCTGGAACATTTTCTGACGTCGATAATTACCGAGTTATTTCGGGTGGCAGAGATAAACGGGACACCCTGTATATATATTTCGACGTACCCACGCAAGGGTGAACGCCGTCGCCAAAACGTAAACAAGGCGCCTGAGCGATGGCCTGGGGGGGGGGGGGGGGGTCAACGAACAAAAACAAAATAGGCGGGGAAATTTAAACAAACTTAGAAAAAAAAATCAACATTTCTAGGAGTTCGACACCTTACCAATGTCTCAACTAATTTATTCCCTGTTCGAGTCCCGAACCCCACAAATTGAATGTAACGAAATTCGACACCGTTGTAATATCAATATATATTCAAATCTAATTTTTTTAACTGTAAACAAAGCTATTTTATTTATTCTGAATTTTCAAATTTAGTCCTAATTTTTTTTTGTCAAGTACACAAACGTCTTTTTATTCTGAGTTAGAATTATGATTTGCTGCCTGTTGAAAGAGCTCTCTCAGGATATTGTTGTCCAAGAGGACAAATAATTATTGCTCATTGGCTCTCGGTCGAACAACGCACATGTGTATCCGCCCACGTTCTCAACTTTATTTTCGCCTTGTCCGATGGAGCGTGGGTGATATAATCTTTCTCTCTCTCTCTCCCTCGCCCGCTCCACTCCCGCTGCCCGTTTTTTCGCAGAACTTTACTCCAACGCGTGAATCCGCTTTCGTGTCCTTTTCGTTGCATTTTGCGTAAATTGTAACACCTATAATCAGCTGATATATGTATACTTGCATACGAAGGGATATACATAATTTAAGAAAACAGAGGGACGTCGACGTTATTACTATTATTATTCTATTATTTTCATACTTCTTTAATTTCATTTTATTGAAAAATTATTGTCTTTCATTATTATCATTACTGTTATTGGTGTTGTTATTGTAGTTAATATTACTGGTATTATTATGAAACGAAAGGATGTTACATAATAATATACCGTTAATTAATATATATATATATATAACGTTCATAAACTAGTTAATGTAATATGGCGTTTATCAATTGAGTAAAATGAATATAATAATAACGATATAACTTATAGGATATGTAACGTTGTAATTATTGACGATCATTATTAATTTATCCTGCTTATGTTAAAATTTTGTTTATTGTTATGATATTGTTACTATTATCATCTTTCAATTTTTGTTTGTTCACTCGATTATTTTTAAGCATTTTATTATCTATCATTTTCATTACTGCTATGATGATGACTGTGGTTAATTTTGTTCTAATCGCTATTATTTTTATGGATATCGTCATCATTATTATAACAAAATAAGACACAACCCGCAACGATTTAAAAAGTCATTATTATTTTATTGAATTTCATTTATTGTTATGATTCCCACTATTATTATTGTTGTCACAATGTGTCATATATCCTAAAAGTGATGCACGGAAATTCACTCGCAAATGCGTCCCAGTGGCGTTGGCTGAGATCCTTGCCGACATACAAGGCATAAGGATCGACGTCCCTCGCGCACAATGGCCGGTCTAACAAGTTCGACAATTAACGATTCTCTTACGATGCGTCGACGGACGAATAAAAGACCGAGCGAGGAAGAGGCAATGCTTTAAGGCAGGGGAGCGGCGAACAGCAAGGGAGAGGGAGAGAGAAAGAGGAGAGAAAAAATGTCTGCCGTGAAGCATCGAACCTTCGGGGATCGGTTATCCATACGTCATTCCGAGAACGAGCAGAGGAAAATGAGTATCGTGCTGGGCATTGACTCCCTCCCCCTTCCCTATCAGATATTCCTCATCGTTTTCTCTGTCTCTCTCTCTCTCTCTCTCTCTCTCTCTCTCTCTCTCTCTCTCTCTCTCTCTCTCTCTCTCTCTCTCTCTCTCTCTCTCTCTCTCTCAGATTTCCAGTCCCTGGGGACTCGTCAATCCTGCGTACTGCATCACGACCTTACCACGCAATGACCCTTAGCGCTCTATGCCTGTTACTGTAGAAAAAGTATGAGCACTTGCTTGAAGCCCAAAAAACTGGTCGATTTTCGATATTTTTTCCTGATGAGGCTATTGTGATGACAAGGTCGAGGTTTTGCACACAATTCATACACAGTCTTGCCAAGATTGAGTTTTTTCAAACATGAAAAATATTGATAAACAACGCTGTTATTATTAATAAAAGAAAGTGCCTTTCTTTGGCGACTAGGGTGTTGTCTGAAATGAAAAATGTACTTTTGATATAATAATAAAACTTTCGCGAGACCCGATGCTTTTTAAAAAATTTTGAAAACTATCATAATGGCAAGTTGCAGAAAAAAAAGAGAGGACCCCCAGCCGACAGCGAGGTGCTGATAAACTTCGAGGCTCTCGAAAAGACAAATCGATTGAAGTTGGAAGGGCCTGTAAGACGGACAACCCGAGGATAGCCGAGGCCGATGAAGGCCTACACCAAACATGTTTGAATGATGAATCCAATAACGTGCGCACACGTGTGCGTGGGTGTACGTGTGTGTGTGTGTGTGCTCGGGATAATGCTCTTGGATGCTATCCTGATGATGGCGATGCTCTTAGCAGGGTAGGAAGCGACGCGAGGGAAATGTGCCCCTGGGGCCGAAAGCCAGTTTCCCTGAAATGGACCAGTGCTCCTCTATGCTTGTATGGACCTCTCTGTCTATCTCTCTCTCTCTCTCTCTCTCTCTCTCTCTCTCTCTCTCTCTCTCTCTCTCTCCCTCTCCCTGTCACTTTCTCCCTATGTGCTCCACCAAAGCTACCGAACAAGGGAAGAGCTCGTCCCATAGTACACTATGCATGGCTGCGGTGGATAACTCTGAACCTCTTCTTTTCACTTATACATCTATACACATGTATATACCGTGTGTGCGACTAGAAATTGGACACTAACAAATTCCGATAAACATCGATAAAACAAAAGTCGAAGAAACAAATTCGACGAATTTTCCAAAATCTACACTTCGATCTCCGGTTTTTTCCCTAGTTAGTTCCAAGGTCCACTTTTTACTCGGGGGAATCCCTATTTCCAAAGCCCTTCTTCGACGCCGTTTTTCAAGCAAAAACGAAGAACCATCATGAACTTGGGATGAGATTTACGTAGAGAAAAAAATTTCAAGCTATCGGGTCCAGGCGAGTAATGAGCGTGCTATTACCGGAAGTGAATTGATTAAAAAAAAAACATTTTCGGAGTTTTTTCTATTATTGGTAATTTTCGATGGGATTTCTAATTGATGGGCTGTCAATTTCTTGTGACTCACTCTGTACATGTGTAAATCTGCCACTGTTATCATGCACACATTGGTCACGGTCTTTTGGGACCGGGTTTCCCGAATGCATGAGCGTGCACGAGAAGAGGCTTCGTATACAGGGTCACATACGATACTGGCACTACTCGAGGATTTACCCCCGGAGATTCATCCGGATCGACTAATGATGCGTGGACCAAACACGGCCAATTTTCCTCATACGCGTGTACGAATAAGGGTGCGGTCGCATGAAAAAATCATAATTCGCGGATCTCCAAATATTCCAGTTAAAAACACTGTCCAAATATTCCGAAAAAAACGTTTCAGTTTTTGCCATAAAAAAAATACACACTTCGTTATACAAAATACAAAAATACACACCATGATTACATTATATTTCGTTTTTGAGACGTTTTTCGAATATTAAATTCCATATTATTTTCCACCCCTTAAAAAAACCACTACCCTCCCGACAAAGCTTGTTTTTCTTTTTCTTTCTCGTTACAGTGTCGCGATCGATAGCGCAGTACTCGAAGAATTGTTACAATTTGCGGAAATGTTTCGCCTTATGGAAACGTTCGGGTGGTATACGAGAAGGGCTTGAATGGGGTCATTAATATCGTCGCAACAACGGGCTCCGCTCCCAGCCCCTCCTCTCTTCACTTCCGCCAACCTCGCGCTACCGGCCATCAGGGAAAAAGACCTCCCCGCGGACGTATATGTGTGTGTGTGTGTGTGTGTGTACGCGGACAAAGTGCTGGACAAAAAAATTACACGAGTTTTCATTCTCGCAAGGTTGTACGTTCTAATTTTCTTGCGTCCCGGGTATGTGTACGATCGTTAAAGGGCTACCTCCCGCGACATAAAATGTGGTTTTAATACGTATATATATATATATCGGTACATATTGCCTGTTTTTCGAACCTATGCATATTCATCGGATGTTTTCTATAACGAGCTGTGCAAGCGAATATAGCAGAGATAACTGTCGTAGAACGTTTCACATGAACGAGAGGGAGAGACAGAGAGAAGGAGGGCGGAAATAAAGGGATGAGCATGAATGAGAGAAAAATACAAAAGAATACGTGTCTCTTCATCGTGCCCACGTGTATCTGTATTGGCATTATTCCTCGACTATGGCAACCCGAACACATAATTAATATGGCGTCCATACATGATGCATACACACACACACACACTAAATATATATATATATATATATATATATATATATATATATATATATATATATATGCACAATGATACCAACGTTAACATTGTTCGTTGATACCCTTGACGATCACAATCCCTCATACTCGTGAAGGGAAAACATGAGTTTAACGAGAAAAATTCACATAAAAATAAACAGGGTGGTGCAAAAAAATATTTGGAAGATTCATTGTTTTTATAATTTTAATAAACAAAGCCTGACAACCCTTTTTTTACTTGAAAAAAGTTACAACATATATATATATATATATATATATATATATATATATACAGTGAGTAACGAAAATATTCGAACACGACGATATATTTGAATAACTCAATATGTATCGTAATTATTTATAAAACGAATACTTTGTTTTTAATTAATGAATTACTGACTTTAGTCAACAATAATATGCCACACTATTCCATTTTTTACAACCGTTATATATTTTTCCAAGCATTGAATGAAATAATGTTCGATTTTTATGTCACAAAAATATTTGGACCCTCAATATATATTTTAAGCAATGCTTTCTAGGGAAACAGCTCTTGGCTTCAAACGAATGTTTACAAACATAGTATGTGTGTAAACAATGCCATTTGCCTAAATTTATTGCCAGATTTATAACAGTATAACGTCTATCGTGAGCAACGACGGGTAGCAGAAGTAAAAATACCTCATTTGATGTGAGACAACTCGTTATTTTCCATTATGCACGGGAAAAATCTTATCGCGATGTTGGGGCTTTGCCAAATTTGGATAAAAGTACTGTTGCGGATATTACAAAAAGATTCAAACGTGAAGGTTGCATTGAATCTGTAAAGCAAAGTGGCCGGCCAAGAACATTAAATGATACAGGTCGTAGGCAAGTGGTGCGAAAATTTAAAAAAAATCCACGATTGAGTGTTTTAAAATAAGGAGCTGAAATTATTCGAGAAACTTGAAAAAATATAAATCTCCAAACCTTTCAACGGACATTAAAAGAAAGTGGCGATAATAGTCGAGTAGTCAGAAAAGATACATGCATTCATGAGACGAATAGACAAAAACGTGTACAATGCGCAGAAGAATTCAGCAATAAAGATGAAACCTGGTGGAATGGCGTAATCTTTTGCGATGAAAGCAAATTTAACAGTTTTGGCTTCCATGGACGAGTATGACGTGAACCTAATATGTAGTTGAAACCGAAAAATGTACGTGCTACGTTTGAGCACAGTAATGGGTGTGTACCTTTCTGAGAGTGTATTTCGACGGCTGGTGTTGAAAAATTGGTATTTATTAAAGGTGTTATGGATAAAAATAAAAACCTAAAGTTATTAAAAGATAAATTAATACAAAGTACTACACAAATGGGGATTGGACAAACATTCAAATTCTATCAAGATAATGATCCGAAGCACAAAACTCGCATTTTACAAGAATACTTGTTATGTATTTGTCCAAAAATGCTGCATCCTCCACCTTAATATCCCGACTTAAATCGTATTAAAAATCTATGGAAAGAATTGGATCAGAATTTGATTAATTAAGACCCACACGTACGATAGATGAATTGAAGATGAAGCTACGGGATGTATGGCAAGAAATAAGTTCAGAATATTTGAAAAGAATTATTTCAAATATGCCGAAACGTCTAAAATACGTCGAAAATTATTGTAACCTAAAAATCGAACGTGATTTCATTCAATGTTTAAAAAAAATATAAAGATTTTTTATAAATGGAATATTATAGCATATTATTGTTAAGTACGATCAATAATTCGTCAATTAAAAATTCGTTCATAAATTATTACTTTCCACAGCGGTTTATTCAAATATACCATAGTGTCCGTATATTCTCGTTACTCATTGTGTATATATATATGCACGCACACACACACACGGATATATATATATATATATATATATATATATATATATGCGTGCCGTTTTTTTTTCAAGATAAGGAGGATCCACCTCAAAGCTCATAACATGGCCAAGGTCGTGCGTGATCGGGGCCATTATTAAGGATAACACCCGTATGTCGAACGAGAAGGTCACGTAGTGTGTAGAACGTGACCACTATCCAACTCTCTCGCTCTATCTTTCTCTCTCGCCCCGTATATTCTTTGTATCTCACTTCCAGCCCTCATACTCCACTATCCGACAAAATCTCATCTAGGGTGATACACACCGGAAGTATAAAAGCAGTGTGGCGAAACGTGGAAATCACAAAACTCTCTCACTCTCGAAGTCCTGTGGCGTTTCTAAAGTAACCGGTATCTGGTATCTCCCGCGGGTCTGTTGCTATCATAGGGTGGAAAGAAGATATTCGGGCGATCCCCTGTGGTTCCATCGTCCTTGGCGAATCGAGATGTAACGTACAGCGGAGCCGGAAAGAATGGTTGCGGCATCTAAAAATGGTGAAATTGACGGGTCAATTTCACGTGATCAGAAGCACAGCTGGAATGTATCCTTCAAATTGCCTGCGCGCCCTTCCGATGAGACATATTTTGGTTATGATGGATCAATAGTGTCTACCTCATTGTTGCTTTAAACTTCTAGCTGAATGATCTAACCCCAACCGAAACCGTGGACTTATTTGAGCTTTGCAGTTCTATGAACTACCTCAATTGAGTCATATCGATTGGCCTGAAACTTCGCGCGAATTGAATTTACCTAATGAATCCATTGACAATCCTGACAGCTAACTCTGATTGTAAAAAAAACGGGTGTAATTTTCTGTTATAAGAGATCGCGGGTTGTTTGCAAATGACCTACGATAGAATAGGGCTTCGGAATGGATGTTAGAAAGATTCGTGAAAAGAATCGTGAAGCAGGATCATCGAAGATGTTCCCATCAGGACATAAGCTAATCCAGTATTCTGCAGTTCCAGTTTAAAAATTGTGTCAATTTGAGGGCGGACGATTCAAAATTGGCAAGATTGGATGAAGTCCGTATTGAGTGATGTTGTTAGTTAATCATGATTCGATTAGCGGGTTAAATAACCTACATTAGAAAATAGTTTCAGAAGACTCATAAAGAAAACCCTAGTCTTGGAACATGACCATAAAGGATGTTTCCCCCAGGACATCAGTGGCATCACTCTTGATCCATGAAATCCCATTGCCAATGATTTTCCCAATCAACGTATCTCGAGCCAAGCCAAGCGCGCTAATCCAGAGTTCTGAAGTTCCACGTGGAAGAAATGTGGTGATTTTAGAGCCTAAGATGGAAAATCAGCAAGACTGAATGGATTCCGTACTGAATGGTGTTGGTCGATCATAATCTGCGTAGCTCATCAGCCGCACGATTCTACAATCACTGCAACGCCATAACAGAGCCAAATGCAATGACGACAAACCTTTTTGCCACGGAAATTAATGACGAAAAAACGCCATGACGAGAAAAAGTTGATGATGCGTGTATAACGAGATCGGTAGGAGGTAGACAAGTGAGATAGAGCGGTCGGTCCTCAATGTACACACATGTACCTGTGTATAGGGATGAAGAGACTAGGGACAACTGGGCCAATCGATACCGCAGCCAGCCACCAGAGCCGGCACCATCGCCACCAGAACCACGGGAGTTTCGAGTACGAAGTTCGCAGACGGTAAGGGCGGTCATGACGGGTGGTTGCGGGGGTGGCGAAGCCAGCACCGCCAACAGCGGAGAGCGGCACGACGCGTTAGCCGCGCGATGAGAAGCCACCCCTAGCAAAAGTAGCCCGCTATGTGGCGCCACCAACGTTCTACCATTTTTCTCTCTTTCTCTCTCTCTCTCTCTCGCTCGCGCCCCCGAGGTATACGCACAGAGCAGCATGGGGATCGACAGCTGTCAGATGGAAGGGCGTAGCAGAGGCGATTTGACCTTCAGGCTGATGGTTCTAGCGTCCTTTTGTTGCCTAGCGCCATGTACACACTCGCACGTATACAGGCATTCGTCTGTGTATGTGTATAGAGGTCTCGTGTCGAGATGGTGGAACGATCGGTTCGAGACATGCGCGCGCCTCCTCCACCCTTGCGTTCACCAGTTTATCCCGACGTACATCGGGAACCAGCATATTTTCAAGAATCTCACAGCGTCGTCGTCATTGAGATTCATTGTTTACGGCTTTTGTCCTCACGAGAGAACGTCTCACCGGGGGCAACTCGACCTCGCGTGTCCTTGGGAGGGGGCACTTTCCTTTCAAGCCGCGACAATAGCCTGTGGCCGAGCGAGACAAAAACACATACCGCGAGTGTTGTGAAGAGACAGAGAGAGAGGCCGACGAAAGTTAGAGAGGAGACTGTTTGTTTATATACCTGTGCCACGTTCCCTATAGTGCGAGAGAGGCAGGGGGGGGGGGGGGTGTCAGAGTGTGCGTCAAATGTGTGAGATCAGGGTTGTTGGACGCGCAGGCCACACGCTGCAAACGTAACCACGAAATCGCGCATTCGCAGGAACGGCGCGGCCCGTTTCGCGCATCTCGAGACACCCCTTATCATACCGTAACCTCAAAGCGGCCTGATCGTGGCCGAAAAAAGGGAGAGGAGTGTACCAGGGGGGATGAACGCTTGAGGAGTGAAGGGCGGTTGAGTACCCGCGATTACCCGGGGTTGGAGCGCTGGGGGAGGGTATTGTTTCCGGAAATTTCTGGTCGAGTCTGACAATATGAGGCAATGAAGTATCGGCATTCATGAGTGGGTGGGAATATTGGGATGGGACAGGTTCAATGACTCGATTTTCTCAGTACCGTCTCCACATGTATCCTTGCAGTTGTTTAATCGATTGGCCCCATCAACCCCCGCGGCCTTTCTCACCCCCGGTCTAGCCCCGTCACGACCACGTATAGGACGCATGTCCGAGCTTCTATTTTCGCGGTTTCGCGTGTGTATTGCAGCGACAGGCGGGACGACACCCCCGAGAATCAGCTCGAACCTGTGTTTGGACGCCAAAGTGCCCTCGGGCTCTTCAGCCATTCATAGATAGAAGTAGTTTAGGACGGTACCGGAGCTGACTGATGAATGCTGGAGGACACATTTTTCTTTTTCGACATTGACCAGTCCAAGTTCAATTTGCAGAAGATTCAATGGGTCGTGTTTAGGTGGAATAAAAAATGTTGGAGTGTAGGAAATTTAGCACAATTTCTAGAGCCTACGATGTAATCCTTGAATCTGGTCCAACTTCCGGTTAAACTTGGACATAGTTTTTTTTCGGGCCCAGCGTAATTTAGATCAAAGGGCCTGGGCCTTTCCCAACCGAGTTCCAGTGCTTAACAGAAAGTTACGAGAAATGCAGTCATATTGCTAGTAACTTCCTGTACTGGCCACTTCCTGTTCTAGTTACATCTGATTCTACGAACATTCTGTCCTCGTAACTTCCAGTTCTATGAACTCCCTTTTCTAGAGACTTCCTGTTTAATTAATACCCTATTCTAATAACTTCCCTACCTAGTAACTTTTCGGTCCAGTTTTTTAAAAATTCAGTAAAATTCAGTGTATCGGAGAACAGTGATAGAAACTGAAAATCGTGAAAGCCTAAAAAATGTTCATATTTGGTACGATGACTCAATCCTTCGGGTGGTGACAATTGCTTGATTCTTCAAAGCCGAAAGGACAGCCTTCCCTTTGAGGTTGAGGCAGCTATGTTGCACCAGTACTATACCCAAGAGGACATAGATCGCGTGGGTGAGTAACGTTGCAAAATGTATATCAGGCACGAGTCGCAAGAGACACACGAATAAATGAACAATCTCTACGAGGGATTAATCTCGCTCCGATTACTGTGCGAAACTGCATCGCGCATCAAGGATTAGCAGTGATTACTTTCGACAAACTACACGTAAGCAGTAACCCCGCACGCGATACAATTTTTCTTCTTTTTGTTTTGCATTGATGAATCATAAACTGACGAGTTTTGAGGATAATCGTGCAGGGGATTGAAGTTTTTTTTCTGTGTGATTGGACATTGTACTTGGCTGTCGTGCAATCATGATTCCTTTCTTCTACATTGTACTAATTACCAATGAATGCATTGTACATTACTAATTTTCAATTACTTTAAGTTTTTTGTTTCATTGGTTAACAAAAAAAAACAATAACTGCTCCATAAGTTTTTCAACTGCTCGGTAGGCATAACAATGAAAATATCAGGACCACGTGCCAATTTAAATAAAAATGGAGACATTTTTTTTCAAAAACGATCATGTGACTACATCAGTTGAAGAATATTTACAAAATCAGAAAAAATATTTACAAACAAAAATGCATAATAAATATATTTCATAATTAAATTTATAATACATTCATTTATTTAAAGTATTCAAATATTACTATAATACATTTAAATATAAATAACCATAATTTATAAATATAAATATAGAAAATGAAAAATATTTGTTCACGAGGATACTTATTTTTTTCTTGGAGAAACAAAACTAACCAAATGAAACAATTCGCGATAGTTTAACGAGGTGAAGATCTGTCGTGTACGGCCTCGTTCTCGATATCTCTCATTCGTGTATATAAAAGCAACGTACCGCACGCACGATACGCTATTTTCTGTCGCGTACGTGCCTATTTCGAAAATGTATGCAGACGCTGTTCCTCAACCTCTCCCCCCTCCTCTCTCTCTCTCTCTCTCTCTCTCTCTCTCGCTGTCATCCTCGCGAGAATAGCGAGAGAATATTCAACGGATTCGTACCATAGTCTTTCTCGTATACGCCACCGCACTGACAAGAGACCATCTCACTCCTGTACAACCCTTGTACTCGCGAAATTATATCAAGTCCTACGGGGGTTCTCTCTTTCGCCCTATCCATATATACGCGTGCGTGTATGTATGTATGTATTAATACCCTCCTGCGACGCCTCGTCCCGACTCTCGCCCGGAATTTAAATTGGACCAAATACATTAGGAGAGAAATGAAGGAGCGAAATAAAGGACGGGGAACGCGCGTGAGCTCTCGCCATCCATGCTGCTAGTAACATCCCCCGAACTCGCTCTCTCGTATTACTCCTCTTAAAATTCGATAAACAGCCGGTGCACGAATACGCTCGCACACACACACACACACATTTATTGACATAGAATTTCTATTGATATAATTTTTTATTATTATATTTATAAAATTTTATTCCCTTTTTTTACTAATGTACCCGATATGTACTCCAGTAGTATTAATGAACATCCGGTTTTCGAAACATTCACGGCCTGGTTGGAGAGCCTCACTGAATCGTTGCCAAATTCCGAGCCTTTTTTTTTTCTCATTTGATTTTGGCCATCTCGCCTTTTTTCTCTATCTCTCTCTCCCGCTCGATTCGAGAAACGATATATAGGCGACCAGCGCGACATGACGTGAATATAAAAATTACTGGGATTTTTTTTCTCTGGTCCTCGCATGTACGTGCAATTTGTTCGTTTTTTTCAATAAAAGGGGTAGAATCGGGTGCGAACGAAGGGCTCGAGCAGAAAACAAAAAAAAAGAAAGACAAAAGGGAAAGGAGAGGCTTGTGAACGTACGGGCGATCCTCGGAAGTCTCCGACTGTCTCATACCACTCTCTCTCTCTCTCTCTCTCTCTCTCTCTCTCTCTCTCTCTCTCTCTCTCTCTCTCTCTCTCTCTCTCTCTCTCTCTCTCTCTCTCTCTATATATATATATATATATATATATATATATATATATATATATATATATAGGGTGTCTCAAAATTAGCTGACATTTTGATTTATTAATACGACGTATTTATTTGAAGAGTACGAATATTTTTATTTTTATATAAGGTACAAGCTACTGGTGCGATGGTCTAGTGGTTAGCGTGCTCGCCACTAAACCAGCGGACCGGGAGGTCCCGGGTTCGAATCCCAGTCGCGTACAACATTTCGTCGTGAAATGTTTTTCTTCGGCATTTCGCGGCGAAATAAGACTAGTTCCACGACTGGGGGGCGAACTCGATGACCGGCTGTATTGGTATAGGTTTTCCGCAGTTTCCCTATACCCATGACAGAAATGTCACGATGAATATAATACAGAGGGGGAAGTCGGCTGCGGCCGCAACAGAGGGGAGCAGGGAGAAAGATGGAGATAAAAAAGGAGTAAACAGTAGAGGGAAGAACGGTCATAATGATGGGAAAGAATAGGTAACAAACGCGAAAAGCGTGTACCTAAGGAAAAAACCAATATAAGGTACAAACATGGAGGTTATGTGTGGAACACATTTCATTAATGGTGCGTCCAATGGCGTCAAATCGCACGATCTACGTGGCCTATTCACATGCGCCATCTTGTTGAAAGAATATATATTCCAAGTCCATGCCGTTTATGTCATTTATCAGATATTATGTTACTTAACCTCCATGTTTGTACCTTATATTAAAATAAAAATATTCGCACTTTTCAAATGTGTCACGTTTTATTAATAAATAAAAATGTCAGGTCATTTTGAGACACCCTTTATACATACACGACCATGTGTATAGATGTTACACCCTTTTACATATTCTTTTGCTCTATAAGCTGCCGCGCATATACACCGGATTCCCAATTAAACACCAATTATTCTCTCTTTATTCCAGCCGTCGAGCAAATAATTGACTCGGTCCATTCTCGAGTTTGCCAGCACGTACATCATATATATATATATATATATATATATATACATATGCATGACAATACGATCTACATCATACAATACACATGTGTACTTGAATACAACGTATTATACGTATAGAAGATCGTGCGAGAGTGAACGAAAGCCCAGAAACGTTAAAGGCATTGTTAGCCCCGCGAGAACAACCGATGAGTCCCGTTTCGAGCCTTCGACCGAGAGAACATCGCGTTCTCTCCTCGGATATAGCATATATATTGTGTACCGTATATACGCGCTTCAAGCTCGTTCCGACGGTAGCGCGTAAGCAAATTAGAATGGTGCACGTGGCCAGATTCACTCAAATATATATACATGTATAGTGTGTGTTTGTATGTACCTATAAACGAACGAGAAGCTGTGCATTCGCAGTGTCTGTCCAGGCGGGATGTTGCGGGGGTTGGAAGTGGATATATATATATATATATATATATATATATATATATATATATATATATATATATATATATATATATATTGGGTGTACAACTTAATTCGGTCCGTTTTTTTTCGCTTAAAATTACGCAATTATTTGAATGATAATATGAATTAATACATTAATCAAAATATTGTCCATCGCTAGCCACTACTATTCCCCATCTTTCTGGTAACATGAATTCCGTCGCGGACGAAGCGTTCATCTTCCGAAGCCAAGAATGAATCGAGCCAATTTTTGATACCCTGTTGTGACGTGAAGCGTATTCCAGTCAAAGCGTTCTGCATCGATCGAAACAAACGGTAGTCGGAAGGGGCAAGGTCTGGGCTATAAGGCGGGTGAGCCAGAATTTCCCACCCGTTATTTTCCAAATCGTTTTTAACGACAATAGCAACGTGAGGCCGAGTGTTGTCATGTTGAAAGATTATGGACTCGTGTCTGAGCGCATATTTGACATTTTCCGGCTATAGCTCGCTTTAAACGAATCAATTGTTGCCTGTAGC
This sequence comes from Ophion ellenae, assembly GCA_963210295.1. Classification (NCBI taxonomy): domain Eukaryota; kingdom Metazoa; phylum Arthropoda; class Insecta; order Hymenoptera; family Ichneumonidae; genus Ophion; species Ophion ellenae. Next base: position 31,449,948 of record OY723396.1, on the reverse strand, counting down.
TGTACACCATAAACTTCCACAAGCATTCGGTGGGCTGCACTTTTCTTCCAATTGAAATAGAAAATCAACACTTCCCACAAAGCTTATTTGGGACGAAATTCGACATTTTCACCGCAGTAAAAATTAGACTTAATGCGCAAAACTCAAAGGTCTGTAAACGATATTTGGTTAAGAGATGTTGATACTTAACGATACAGCAAACATCAGCTGTTGCCGTCAACCATTTATAGCACCTAGAGCCATCTTTTGAAAACGGACCACATATATATATATATATATATATATATATATATATATATATATATATATATATATATAATCAATTTGGCCAACATGCAACAATTTGGAAAATCTGGTTTTCCTGTGTTTCCAAAGTTGAAAAAGATGTAATATTTCCTATGGACTCGTATGCCAGGTATATTGTACTTGGCTATCGCGCAGTCGTGATTCCTTTTTTCTACATTAAATATTAAATAAAAATAAACTTATTGTACATTATGAAATTTTAATTAGTTGGGAGTTTTTTTTAATTTTTGAACTTTTATTAGGTAACAAAGAACTGATGCTCCATAAGATTTTCAACCGCCTGCTAAATATATATATATTTATTATAGCATGTATGTGTGTGTGTGTTTGATTTTAACGGCTATCGACTTCGAAAACCATTCTCACAGGAGCCCCCATACTCAATATCACGTAAATCTCAATGTCTTCAGAATCCCTTTCGGATAAATGTACACATGTTCGTATAAAGATCATTAGGAGGACCATACCGTCCCCAAAATTGAAGACCGGCTTTAAAAAAAAGTTTAACGGGCCGCCCTCAAAACAGCCAGATGTCCCGATAGCCAACAATGCATAGATATAACTGGTTCAAATTGCACTTTCGATATATATACAGAAAGCCGTTTTAGCTAGGCTTTTCTACTCGCAGCATTTCGCTTTTAGGCTGACTCTTTTAGTCTCTCTGTTTCTGTCTGTCCCTCCCTCTATCCCTTTCTTTATCTCTTTACCCCTTTGTCCATCTCTCTCACTCTCTCTCTCGCTCTCTCAGCCTCTCTGTGTTTGCCCCGAGGCGTAGACCCATCGGCAATTACGAAGCTTTATTGGGTAGGGTTGCGTGTGTCGCGCGCGTGGAATTAATGCAATTCGCAAGCGAGAGAAGACCGCTCCCCAATATATATATATATATATATATATATATATATATATATATGTGTGTGTGTGTGTGTGTATGTGCGCACAGAAGATGAAGAAGGCAGAGATGAATGAAGGATGACAGAAGCAAGCAGGCGACCCGACAAACGCTCCTCCTCCCGAATACACGCTTTGTTCGCCGTGAACGATCAAGCTTCCGACGATAATATCGCTCGTCGTCTCTACGTATATATATATACATCGTAGAAGCCTTGCGTATCCTGTACGGATCCATTTGACCCTTTATCGAACAAAAGTCCACGCAGTTATTGCGTTTGGCTGTCGCCGTGAGTCGACATTGTGTTTTTTTTTCTTCTAATTTTATTTGATCGGTAATCGAGAGGGTGGCTATGCAGGAGAAAAAAGGGAACAGGGGCATGGAATTTTTCGTACGTCCGAAACTCTAATTTCTAATTAGGATTCCCCTTTTTTGGGGGGATGGGGGGGGGGGGGAACCCAATTTTATAATAACGGAATTAATTTTTTTTAATGTTCTGTCAAAAATAGTTTTAAAAAATTGGATTTACGAAATTAATTGGTAAAATGTTATTGAAAAATTGATAATACAAAAGTTGGAATAGAAGAATTGAATAACAAAAGGACCTACGCATCATTTTTTTCAATTGACGATTTAGGAGCACGAAGAAAATGTAATAAGAAGTAAGGAACTTTTACAAATTTGGGATAAGTCAGATAGTTTCGAGTTGATAAAAATGTCAGCGTTTTTTTTTTGTGAAGGCTCGACGTTCATTACAAGAGGTTGGTGATAAAAAAAATCGACAGTATATCAGGTAGACAGTCATACAGACGTGGAGCTGCAGAGGGGCGAGGGGACCAGGATTTGTTAGAGCCAACATCGATCCCAAGTTATCAGGTTCCGAAAGATAACGAGCATTTATATTCGGGTTAGACTTGTTACGTGTATGAGGGAATCCCCAATCAAGGATATTTACGAGAACGAACCGGAAACGCGAAAGAGCGAGATAGAGAGAGGGGGGGGGGGGGATTTTGGCTCGCGCCTAATATACACAAGGGCCTCTTGATCCTGCCACGTCTCTCGTAGCCAGGAAGTTGGGATAAGGACAATAAAAGCGACAATTCCAGAGCCTCTCTATCGGTCTGGCATTTGCGAAAAAAACCACGAAGAGAGAGAAAGCGTGTTGGTAGACTGCCCGCAGCGATATCTCTTCCTCGTTTTTCCCGGCGACACTTGTAGCACTTTTTTTCTGCTACTGTAGTCGAGCGCCGGAAGTGCGCTATATCCACTGACATAGAGGATAATCGTTGCGAAATGGGTGATTTTTTTGGACGAAGAAATTACTAGTACACTAACAAAAGCAATAATTACAAATAGCGAAGCTATTTGTAATTATTGTTTGAAGCGAAATTCGGCCAAAGCGTGGCAGTTCATTGGACTTGTCGAAGATGAAGAGATAATTTGAAATTTGTACAAAGTCGATGCTTTTTTTTAATTAGGAAAATGATATTCGAATAATTCAAGAGAAGGAATAAAATAAAAGAATGTTTATTTGTGGGTAATCTTGATTAAATATCCAAATATATTTCTATCAAAGTTTATCCTTGATATTGTGTAAATATTCGAATAATTCAAGGGAAGGAATAAAATAAAATAATGTGTATTTGTGGGTAACCTCGATTATATGTCTATATATGTCTCGAAGTTTTACCTTGATATTGTGTAACATTCTTACTTTGTAAAATTCTTTCGAATATTCCTCGCAGGATTCTTTGCCGTGTTTCCGCACAAGATCGTGTGCGAGATTCCTCCGAAGATTTTTGTTTTCACCGCGAGAAATATACCGCTTTGATGTGCGGCTACGTTTTTCGAGACATGGACTCTTCGAAAAGCTGAGTTGCGTCAAAGCCCATATTTTCACTAAATATTTATCGTAGAACTATAATAATATACACATATAGAAATGTAATAATATAATACATCAGTATTTTTAATTTAAGAATTTTCAGCGTTTTTTCATTAATTTCTCATTCATTAATGATACATTTTGAAAATTGTTCATAGAGAAAAACGTTTCACAATTTTCTAAATAAAAAAATAACAGAGAATTATAGTGAACCAACTATAGTGTATATAGTATTATAGTGAATAATTATAGTTTATATAGTATTATAGTGAAAAAATAACAGGGAATTATATTTTTCCGACAAGTGCCAAATGGTCTCGAATGTTTGTTGAAAACAGAATATATTATCGGCGATCTATGAAAGCCACCCACTTTTCCACCTCCATAAAGCTAGCAGAGCAAAGTCCCCAAAGTGGATTTAATTGGTATCAAAATTTTGTGCTTTTTATGTGCCAAGTTTGTGCTGCATTTAAAATGTTTGTGCTCTTGTCGTTTAGCGGGAAATTAGAAAATGAAAGTGCTCTGTTGGCTTACCATCAAGCAGAGCACTTAATGACCTTTGCCATATCTAAGAATGAAACTACGTGATATTTATGTGCTTTTTATGTGCTTTGCGAATATCGAACAGTCAAACCCCTTTTTTCGCCCAATATAGACCCTCAAAAAACCCTCCAATAAGAGCATTACCATTTTTTGGATATTCTGAAATGAAAGTGTATCATATTTATGTGCTTTTTATGTGCTCTACGAATGTCCAAGAGCGAAACCGCTAAAACGAAAATTTCTCCCAAAACCACCCCTACGAGACCCAAGCTACTCGCAAATACGAGTATTTTTAAGCAAATACTCCTATTTTTTCGATATCTCAAAATCAAAGTAGTTAACATTTATGTGCTTTTTATGTGCTCTACGAATATCCATGAGCCAAACCGCTAAAACGAAAATTTCTGCTAAAACCACCTCTACAAGACCCAAACTACCCGCCAATACAAGTATTGGCTATTTTTTCGATATCGCTAAATCAAAGTAGTCCACATTCATGTGCTTTTTATGTGCTTTACGAATATCCATGAGCCAAACCGCTAAAAGAAGAATTTTTCCCAAAACCACCTCTACAAGACCCAAACTACCCGCCAATACAAGTATTGGCTATTTTTTCGATATCGCTAAATCAAAGTAGTCCACATTTATGTGCTTTTATGTACTCTAGGAATATCGGCGGGTATTGGCGTAATATACGAGTATTGGCGGGTAGTTTGGGTCTTGTAGAGGTGGTTTTGGAAGAAACTTTCGTTTTAGCGGTTTGGCTCTGGGATATTCGTAGAGCACATAAAAAGCACATAAATGTGGACTACTTTGATTTTGCGATATCGAAAAAATAGTCAATACTCGTATTGGCGGGTAGCTTGGGTCTTGTAGGGGTCGTTTTGGGAGAAATTTGCGTTTTAGTGGTTTGGCTCTTCGATATTCGTAGAGCACATAAAAAGCACATAAATGTGGACTGCTTTGATTTTGCGATATCGAAAAAATAACCAATACTCGTATTGGCGGGTAGCTTGGGTCTTGTAGGGGTGATTTTGGGAGAAATTTGCGTTTTAGCGGTTTGGTTCTTGGATATTCGTAGAGCACATAAAAAGCACATAAATATGATACACTTTCATTTCAGGATATCCAAAAAATGGTATATGCTCTTATTGGAGGGTTTTTTGAGGGTCTATATTGGGCGAAAAAAATAGGGGTTTGGCTGTTCGATATTCGCAAAGCACGTCAAAAGCACATAAATATCACGTCGTTTCATTCTTAGATATGGCAAAGATCATTAAGTGCTCTGCTAGCTTGATGAACCAACAGAGCACTTTTGACTTCTAATTTCCCGCTAAACGACAAGAGCACAAACATTTTAAATGGAGCACAAAATTAGCACATATAAGGCACAACATTTTGATACCAATTAAATCCACATTGGGGACTTTGCTCTGCTAGCTTTATGGAGGTCACTTTTCCTTATGTAGAAAAATGAGCTTTTAGTAAAGTACTTTCAAAAAAAATTAACTGAAAATGGTCGGTAGGTTGTTAAGGATAATACGACTGTTTCCCGCGGTACAAAAATCAGCGCGCACTTTCCTTTAAGGGGGTCAAGAGCTCTGAATAAAAAGTTACTCGGATAAAATGAGGCCAGGGGCGAGTGCGTAAATACGTGACAGATGCGGTTACATTGCGTCCTGTCTATTATCCATGCATACATACATACATACACACACGCATGTATATATATCTATATGGTGACGACGCCACGAGCCCCCGTCGTTACAACTCTGGTGCCTTATTTATCCTCTCTCGGGACCCGGAAGAGAGGGGGGGGGGGGTGATTCGGTCCTGCCAGGGCAAGCATTGTCACGAGACTTCGTCATTCGTGCTCTATCGTGCTCATTAGCAGCGCGAGCGCAGAAGACTCGAGGGTTGGGCTAACCCACGGAGTCAGGGGAGGAGGGTTCAAGGATCTCAGAGCGAATGTGGCAACCCCTGCTAGCGATTCTGTTCAAGACCGTGGCCTATAAATTTCAAAATTATTCTAATCCCCCTGGCCAACCCTGCAAGACACACAAACACACACACGGACAAGTATATAAAGTATGTACCTATGTATGTACGTACATGCAAATTTCAACGTGGGTAATTATTATTTCCAAGGTTACGCGAGATAGAGGATTTTTTAAATCAGTCAGTTTTTTCCTTCCAGATACATTGGGTAATAAAAGGATGAGTCATGAGGATACATTGAACTATTGAAGAATAACTTTTTTTTTCTTTTTTTCAAGTCACGGAATATTCGAAATTTGAAGCTTTTGGAGAGTTTCAGTGAAATGGGGAGAGGTTAGGTATGGTGCAAGGTTTATGTCTATTTGAAATCGAATTTTACTAATATATTTGTGAATATATATATATGTATATATACAGGTACACAGTATATGTCAACAGTTATCGATCACTTTTGATAATTGCAAAATTATATTAGAATAATATAATTTAGCAATTATCCAAAGTGATCGAAAATATTTTACCATCAGAGTGATGGTCAAATACTTTCGATTACTTTGGATAATTGCTAAATTATACTAGAATAATATAATTTAGTTTATTTTTTATTTTCAAACATACTATATAGCTTCATAAAATGAATTATATTATTCCAATAACAATAGTATAATTATAGAATAAAATAAATATTACAAATAATATAACAATATAATTGAGCAATCATTCAAAGTGATCGAAAATATTTGACCATCACTGTGCATGTGCAGGTGGACAAATTGTCACCTAAGATCTCCTCCTAAGTTTTGACATTCCCCGAAAGATTTGGATCAAAAGTTTCACTACTACCAAGCACATCCATTTACGGCGACCCTGTTTTATCCTCAGGTGGTTCCAACTGGTCCTCAACTTTCAAGATCATTCGATTGAGTTATTTCCAATTATAGAGCCATATTTGTTTTATTTTCTACATCTCTAGAGGCAGCAAAGACGGATACCACAATTCTTTGGTCCTTCACTGACCTTGACTTGCCATTTTAAAAAAATCCACGTAACTTCGAAAAGTCTTCAATCCGCCCGAGAATGAATCAGCGTTGTCCATTCTCATGTCCTTCAAAGTTAGAAACTTTTTCCTCGTGTCAATACTTACTGAGGATATCTTGGGTGGTAATTTTTAACGAGTCAGCCTATACATACCGTAATCAGAAAAAAAAAAATATTATTTCTAAATGTTCGTTCACCTGTCTCGACCACGATCACGTTTTTGGCGCTTCTCCGTGTCCTCATTTGAATTCCTGTGATATCGTTAATTTTAACAAAGCAAGAGAGAGAGAGAGAGAGAGAGAGAGAGAGAGAGAGAGAGAGAGAGAGAGCGAGAGGGGGTGTTCTTCTCTGCATACATTCTGTAAAGTATCTCTGGCAGGAGACCGGGGGCTGTAGAGACGATCAAGAGAGAGCTTTGCCAGCATTAATGTGAGCGTCCCATCTTCTGGTTGGCTTTTGGTGTATCTGATTATACACCGCGGCTGTATAGTCGGTCGCCTCTCTCTCTCTCTCTCTCTCTCTCTCTCTCTCTCTCGTTCTGTTTCCCTCATGCGGTGTGGCAAACTCATGCTGAACACACACACACACACAGAAGCAGCATGACGTTGAACGAGTAAAAGAGAGCCGCGAGTCTGGGCCAAGTGCAAGAGATAAAGGTCCGCATAGAGAAAGCAGGACTAAAACGGGCGGGGATGAAACTCTGGCACATGAGCATTCGCGCCCTCGCTCCCGGGGCCTTCTTCTTTGTTAACGGGGTGGCAATTATCGTTTTTATTATCTCCCGCTTTTCTGGCCGACCTTCCTCGCGAACGTGCCGGAGACTCGACGCTTAACGTTTATTTTGTCTCCTCTCTTTTATTCACCGACACACACACACACCCACATATATATCCATGTATGCACGAATCGTCGTTTGGGGACGAAAGCGACTGTCGGTTAAGGCAAAAAGCGCCGGCTATCACGGCCACGTATCAGTTTTCGCGATGGGGGAAAGATCGCGTCTTAGTTGGCACGGCTCCGAATCCGCCGACTTGTCATTTTTATTTTATTTTTTCTCACGAGTTTATATCCTGTTAATAATGATAATGATCGCGGTAATGATAATGAGAAACAGAGAGAGAGACAGAAAAAAGAGAGAAAGTTCGTGATCATTTGTTTTTCGATACGCAGAGGAGAGAACCAAACTTGAGATTATTCCAAATTTCTAGGTATAGATTATTTATCGAGATTAAATTATTCAAGTTATTTGGTAAAATGATTTTAGAGCAGAAGCAAAAAAAAGTACTAGGCTATCTCGGATTTGATTTAATTCCATAAATTTAAAACAGACCGAATGAAATATTTCCGTGTTTAAAACAATCCCTTTCGCTTTAAATTTCCATCGTTACAAATTCAAAAAGAAATAAATTATTAATGCTCCAGTTACATCAAGGAGGTATATTAGAATGCTATAACTTGCCATTAATAATCTACTCTGCCCTATAGCTGACTTATGAACGATTTATACGGCAATGTGATGATCGCTCAAATAAGTCGATTATGGGCTGCTCAGTGCACGTGACAAGGTCCCACGTTTCACACGAACAGGAGAGCGTAGCTGGCGAAGGCAAATTCCTTTCACGTGGCTTTCTCGTTGACGCCGCTGCGAGTAGTAAGGACAAGTGTCGTTCGGACACACGGCATGTATTTATAGCTTGTTAAACGAGGAACTCATTGCACGAAATAAAAACTTTATCCTTATTCGTTCTTCTTCATTGATATTTATACTTATTTATTTATATTTGTAATTATTTATTCGTGTTCATATTTATTTATTTATGTTTATATTTGTGTATTTATTTTATTCGTCCATTTATATTTCTTCGTTTATTTTTACATCCATTTATTTTTTATGAATATTTTTCAATGCAAAATACATTATTCACAATTTTGTTAATTGAACGTACCATCGGTTTGACTAAAAGCAAATTCTTCCTCAGGACAAGTAATTATTATTATGTTATTGTTCATTCTGTTATTTTCTGCAAAGCTTATAAAATCATGCAACGTCATGATTTTAAATACATGACCTACATAAAATACCACTCTAGTTTATTTTTATCGTTGCCAATTAATCCATGCCCGTTTGCAGGAATAATTCCGAAACTTTGGCCCTGCTCTGGACCGCCTCGCAATAGTTTCCGCAACAGTTCAACGTGTACACGCTGAGACAAGGCACATTCTAATACACGGTCGAAGAGTTAGTCGCAGTTACGGGAACTAATATGCTCCGAGAGTTGAAGCGTCCGAGAAAATGGTACCGATTTCGCGCGAAGTTGAGTGCCGGAGTTGCGGAAACGTCCGGCGGAGGTAAGGGGTAAAATGGCACACGGTCGTGTATACATGGGAATTCGATGTCAGCCGGTACGGCCGGCGATATGAAAACATCCCTTCCCGCGCCGTCAGCGCTAGGGTTAACTATCCCGCTAGCGCCCTTCTTCTCACTACCTATTCTCCGTAAAAGGGACGAAGGCTTGACGAGGTGGCGTTCGAAATAAACGGCGGAGGTAAATTGCGAGGCTATACGTCCGTATACGTAGTCGAGTGCCGTAAACGCTTTTCACGAGATAACGCTATTGTGTGCTCGTCCGGCAAAGCACACACGAACGTTACGAAGCTTCGAAGAGCCTCCCATAACCCAGGAAATACGCTGGGAATTGCTTTTGCGCGCACTCGCCAAGTTTCCTCGGAAATATAAAGTATGACTGGAAAATCGAAGCGGCTTCTTACGGGGTGAGTAAGATCACTCGATTCCGAAACAAAAAGTCCTTAGCGGCTTTCCATTCCGATCTACCGTTGCTGACATATCAAAGAATTAACTATAGCCAATCCGAAGCGCTAAGGATGCAGAAAAGGGCGGAGCGTACTCGATCGTTGTGCGCGTACTGGTCTCCCCACCTAGTACGTTACGACTCACGGGCGCTTTCGATTGGGTGGCACTAATCACGCGATATCTCAGCAACGGCGCATCGGACGGAAAAGTGGAAAGGAACGTTTCCCTTCAGAATTTCGCGATAAGACTAACTGGAAAAAAATCTCCCACGCAACTCTTGACACACCCTGTATACGCGTTTGGCAATGTCATTTTATTTTCTGCTCGTATATACGTACGTACTGTCGCTTCTTCATACGAAGGCTTATCTCGTACGTTCCTGTTAATCGTTCACAGCCACAGAGGAGATGTGGCGTGAACATGAGATAAAAAAAAAAGCTGCACGTCCCACGTGCAAGAGAGGAACTGTGGTTTTTATGAAACTGCGCCCGAGATAAGTAAAGCGGATTTGGCTTACCGACGCGAAGAACTTCATACGCGGGTACTGTAGAAAGAGCCAGACAAATTTTCGTGCCGTACACATCGAACGTGGTTTCCCCATCAGCAAAAGCATACTGTTGTTCTTCGAGCATTATCCCTTGATCTTTCGTGTTTTTTTCGCTGCAAGAAAAGGTCCTATGTTAGCCATTTAAAAAGTAATAATAAATCATCTTTGATTGATCAAAAAAAAATTGAAAAAAATATAAAAAAGGGAAGAAAGATATTTAAAGATAAAAGGACAAATCTGTGTTCTCTTTATGTATGTTTATACATATACACATATATATGACTATATTGTCGACGGGGAACTGCGAGAGGGATTTAAATCCCATTGGTGAACTGTGTTTAACTCGATTTAATATAAAATGGTTCGCACTAATAAGATTCGCGGGCCGAACAAAAGCCTGCTGGCGTTACGTAAAACAGATTTACGTGACGCAAATGCACGATTCGGTGCTCCCAGTCTCGTTCCCGTAGTACAGTCGGAGGATGAATTTCCGTACTCGTGTATGGTGTACCGGTGTACCGTGCTCCAATCTACCGTGGACACCATTTTTGGGTCGAGGCTCCTCGCGTTTTCCGCGTGAATTTCGTACAAGTCGAGCGAACTATATGGAAACAAAACATGAGAAAAATTCGGGGCCGTCGCGGCCACGAGTTGAAAATTATTACTCTCTTTTTTGAAATATTTTTATGGATTTTATTATGTTTTATTTTATATTATATGGCATCTCATATTGTTCATGTTTGTTTTTATATCGAATCTTTATTTCTTTAACTTGCGTTTATTTTTTATTTATATAAAATGTTCATAAACATGCCTGTAAATGCGGTCTTCGTACGCGTATATTCGCGGGGACGAATACATACATGCAAGTGCGAGGAGTTTGAGGGAGGCAGATGCGGATCCACGCGGAGATGCAGACCGCGAGAGATCCAGGGAGTACAGAAGTAATCTGGACGAGGGCCAGGAGCTAATTCCCCGCAGTTTGAGTTGATGAAGAGAACGAGAGCCATCGCGGGCGCAGCGGGACATTTTCAGTGGTGGCAATGCGCGCTCTGCGGAGCTGGTTAAACTTCTGGCCACTTCTATTTCCGGTTTGTTCCTAATGGCGGCCACTATAGGGCCAGCTATGAATACGCGCAGGACCTCTTGTACTTGCTGTATAATCCTGTGTATCCACTGTATAAGCTGGCATGTGCTTTGAAATATGGAATACAGACATTTAATGAACGAAACAGTGAGGGAGCGCGCGCGCGCGCGCGCGAGAGAGAGAGAGAGAGAGTCAATAATGGGACGGACGCAACCAAAAAAGGGGGAGCGACTTTTGTTATAAATGTTTGATTAATTTATTAATTGGGAAGTTTGTTGATGCCTTACCCAGAACGAATAAAATAAGTAGACAAATTGAAGTCATGAAATAAGGTAAAAATGCATACATCACTGGAATGGAAAAACAAAACAATAATTACGATAATAATCAAAATATTATCTCATTATTAAAATAATAATATTCATGTTAATGCAATATCATTGATTAAAATGATATTCATAATTATATACACTCATCAAAAAAATTAAAGGAGCGGAAATTTCTTTAATTTTTCTTAGTCATTTTCGAAAAGCCGTAAGGGGGTCCATTACGGCTTATCCATTAATCCATTAATTCCATCCATAACACACGTAATAACATCCATTAATTACGTGAGGTGACTTTGGCGATTTTTCGACTCCCCTTTCCCCCTGGTGAGATGTCGTGAACTTTTGCTCGACCCCCTCCCCCCTCCCGTAATCTCACGTGAGATTTTTCAAAATGTATACGTTCACGAAAAATAAATTGTAGTAGAAGTAACTGCGGTTGTGGTACCATTTACTCCACCATGTAAAGTAGTAGGGAGACTCTCCCTACGTGATAAAAAGTACGTGATTACTAAAATTACTAAAATTACGTGATATTTGCCGAAGCCCCCCTCCCCCCCCCCCCCCCACGTGAGATTGGGTGAGATTTCGCTCGACCCCCCCCCCCCCCCCTAACGCCTCACGTAATTAATGGACGCCCCCTAACTCCGTGAAAAATTGTCGTACCGGGGGGCCAAAATGAAGCGGTTTGAAGCTTGAAATCTGTAGTTTAAGAATCTCGCAATTTTTTTGAAAAAATGTTTTAAAAGATCAAAATTTGGAAAAACAAATTGCAAATGTGTAGAAAATTGTATGGAATCATCTGTTCAGTTTTGCCGTTTTTTTCTTTGCATGCCATAATTTATCGAGTTAAAATTGATTATTTAAAATTACACAAGTTGATCTTCACACACCTTGTTCACACGCATCGCTCTGCAATATATCAATCTCGTTTTCGAAAGCTCTTAAGGGCGTCAGTCACACTCGCACATCAAAATCGCATGAAATTGAATAGATGACTTCATACAATTTTCTACACATTTTGATTTTTTTTTCTTCAAACTTTGATTTTTTCCTTCAAAATGTTCATTTTGTGTTTCAAAATTTTGAATTTTTTTTGACATTTAAAGTAGACAATGCGAAATTGTAAGAAAAACTACACATTTGTTTTTCGTCTTAATCTTCATTACCTGATGTTTAAGAAGGAATAAAAGTGCTGCTTTAATTTTTTACAGAATTTTAACGATTCGGGTAAAAAAACGATTCAACTGATCGATTTGAAAATTTACAGGGTTTTAGAGCATGTATTAGGCTCAAGAAAAACTTAGAAACTGGTCATTTTCGCAATATTTGCAAAGTGGCGCTGGATTTTCCAAAACGGCAGAAAAGGTCATTTTTTGTACTTTTTCAAATCAATATTAAGCTTAGAAACAAAAATATTCCTCTAAAATACCAAAAGGCACTTATAGAGGATTCATTCAAGTTTCCGAAACCCACCTTCCGCTCGCTGTACGATCATCAGTTCATGAGATATCGATGATCAAAGAAAAAAGGTAACGTTTCATTCAATTGGCGGTATTCCAGCAACAAATAGTCGAATAGAGAGCAAACAAACGAAATTGAAGCTAAAGAACCACGCTACATGACGCCAGCGTTGATTGAGCCAGGAATTTTTTTTTGACCCCCTGGACGCATTTGAAAAAACCAAAAATTTCGAACATTTTTTCTTCCCGCTATTTCTTATGGCAGCGCCGAGCGTGATGCTAAAAAAATGTTATCCGCGAGATCCTTAAGCTAGAGATTTCTAGCTTCAAAACGCTGTTTTTGCCCTGCGGTACGACAATTTTACGGCTTTTTAAAAATCACTGAAAACAATTTTTTAAATTTCTGCTTCTTTAATTTTCTTCATGAGTGTAGTATAATTGATTAAAATAATACCAATATTAAAGTTATATGTATATATTAATATACAGCAGTAATACCTCAATAATAATAACAATAGCAATCGAAGTTACCATTATTATTGTTTATTATTATTATTGATAAAAAATATATACCTTATAAACACTACGGCAAAAACAGCTACAGTGCATGATTATTATTATTAATAATAAAACTAAATAACAAGATGGAGTAACAAACTAACAAATTTATCACAAGTTAACAAATACGTATTATTAAAGTATGATTATGAAAAATGATATTCATAATTACAATGAGTAATAATGAGCTGGAAAGAGATTGATTATTATAATTATTTACTAAAGTAATAACAAGGTGGAAAGAGAATGAAAACGTGAGACAGGAATAGTGTCAGAATTGGGATAATGAGAAATGTGAGGATAAAGTTCAAGACAACGGCGAGAAGAGAACGAGAATTTCGAAAAGTCCGTAAACGAACTCAAGCGCAATTTCTCCTGACTTTCGCGAGCGAAGCGACCTCTCCGGACCATGCAATTTTAAAAGGACCTGTATAGAGTGCAACGAAGTAACCCATTGCGAGGCAGTCTTCTACTCGTCTCTTTTTCCCTCCTCTCTCTTTCTCTCTCTCTCTCTTAGTTTCGTTCCTCTTATTAGAAGTGACAATCCACTCTCGCGCCTCTGCGCGAACTTCCACTGCCCTTTTTCGTAAATCCAGTAGAAGCTACCGGAAAAAAGGAGAAAAGTCCGAGACCCATGGCCCATTCACTGCTGCCGTGACACATCATGTCCAAAACGTTTAACAGTCGCTAGCTCCCTCCTCCCCTGGCAATCCAATTTTAACAATCAGCCTGTAAACTCTTCGTTCTCTGCTGCGTCTAATTCACGTTGTCGCTTCGATTCCAATTCCGGAATTAAATCATACATGGCCAATCGTTCGGCCAAAATGGCTCCAGAGTATCCTTTTCTTTTGTTCTGCTCTACTTTTGTTTTGCTTTATCGCTACTGTGACAATGGGAACCGACCAATTCGAAAAATTCGTCGACGAGAAGCATACCGAGTGAGAATGGTCGACGAACGAGAGTTTGCCAAAAGGAGAAAGTTTCAGTGCTCCTGCGGTTCGTTCTCCTTGAACGGAAAATAATTCCGGTGACAACCGAAAGACGAATTTCTATTCAGGAAAACGGATCTTCTTATAAATATGTAATAAATTATCTATCAATATTGTATATAAATTATAATGTAAATATGCAAATCGAAGACGGATCATTTATTTGTATTAAAAGCAATTGAATGCAAAACATTATTCTTTATATAAATATATCAATTACATAATCATAATTTCAATTTAATTAATTAATTGTTTTTTAATACCTAAGTATTAAAATGATTATTCAATGTTGCATACACGAATTTTATGATAAATATTAATCAAATTTATTATTAATCAAACATGTATATATATATATATATTTGTATATACATGTACATACCCTTCTCCAATCAACGTTCTCTCGGCGATTGTTTACAGGAACTAATGGAAACGCGAGACCGTCGTTTGGTCGTCGTTGTCGTTTCGAGAGCACCCTCGTCGGGTTCCCACAACCTTCGAACCCAATCGATAGGGCAGTCTCGAACGACGACGACGAGCATGCACCTATCCGAGCTTAATGAACGTTAATTGTATCTGTCAAGGCAAGAGAGAGAGAGAGAGGGAGTGTGGGTGTGTGTTCGTTCTCGCTCAAGAGCAACCCGTGTTTCTCCCCGAGAAGTCTCCTCGCGATATCGTTCGACCGAATACACTCCAGGACTGCTTCCGGTTCGACGAGCAAATTGATGTAACGTCAATTCGTCGCGCGCGGCCGAGAAAATACGATATCTTACATATAGACGGAGAAGGAGACAGAGAGAGAGAGAGAGAGAGAAAGTCCCGACAGAAATTCATTCTTCCTCGCTTCCCCTCCTATGACCAATGGGATAGCATCGTGTCCTATGTTTTATCCTTTTGAGTGACGTTACATAAGTTGGCAGACTGAATTATTTTTTCCCCTTTTCGCTTTCACCAAAGTGGTCGAAAATATGAGGGACCGTGAGTCGAGTCGTTCGAATCTCTTAATTGCTAGTTATGTTGGGGCAAACGGATGAAAAGAAGGAACAGTGTTGGAAAGAATGCAAAGTACAATAAGTTATTACCTGATAAGTGACCGTAATGTTCGTAGTTTAGAAAAGTTTCAAAGCTAAGAACAAGGGGATCTACCTCGTTGATTGTTTAAACATAATTAACGGTGAACTATAATGATATATTGGAAATAATGGAACTCTGAAAATACGCTGCGCGAAGGATGACAAGCCTGGAGATACTGGAACAAGCCATGATAGTTGAAACCATCGTAGAAGGTACTCTGACTCCGTCACTCGCTCCCTTCCCACGTCAACTAGATAGGTGCCAATAACAGGAACAGGATTTCCACAAGTGACGGTGGGAGATTGCACTTGTCAGATACCCGCATGTTCCCGCGGATACTGAAACGACGAGACAGAGACAGAGAGAGAGAGAGCGAGAGAGAGAGAGAGAGAGAGAGAGAGAGAGAGAGAGAGAGAGAGAGACGAGGGGAGATGGCGAGAACTGACGAATTGACGAGAAAAGCGAGATTTCTGACAGAGCACCGCGATAGGAAGCGCCAGGGTGAGGAAACAAGGGAGAGAGGCAGAGGAAGATAGAGAGAGACAGAGAGATGAATATTCGCCAAAGCTTTACACGGTTTCTGGCGACCTCCGTTACTCTGCACCAGATACCGGTATATATTCAAAGCCGTGCCCTGTGCGTTGTACACTTACCATACCTGCGAATGTTCCCTCGATTTCCTCGGTACCATAATTTACGTGCGGCGATCGATCATCCAGAGCTGGTTGCGATGGCTATCGAGAAAGAGCAGGAGGGAGAGAGAGAGGGGCTCGGGCGAGTGGAGAGAAGGAAATCGAGACGAGCAGGAGCCACAATTACGTTCCACCATCAGCTTTCCCGTTACGTATTCGTTCCTTCGATATCACGAGTAACGTGATCAGATATCTGACTATCAGTTCTATGGTGAATGCTCAGCGAGCTTCTGCTTCCGTGATATCCGGTTCCTCAAATCGGTCGACGCTTTGCTTTCAATCTCTCGCCGGAGACAATCCGTTCTACGATTCCACTTGTTTCTGTATAACTCGCAAGGATCCATTTCCGGAAAGAACATCTGAAGGACCAAATAAACTCTAACGGGCTCGTAAGATTCGACTTCTAGAAAGAACATCTCAGTCATCGACTGAACCCAGACAGGCTCGTATGATTTGACTTCTAGAACGAATATCCAGAAGACAAAATAAACCCGAACAGCCGCGAACGATTTCACGTCCAGAAGGAAGATCCAGAAGATGGAATAAATTTGACTACTAGAAAGAACATCCAGAAGATCACTTAACTCACTATCAGATCCGTACGATTTGACTTCTAGTAAGAACATCAATCCAGACAAAAAAACTAAACCAACTTTGGGGTTGAGGCGATCAGGAATCTTTTTCCTGGTGTCGATATTCTCACGGAGGATCGCCCTAAGCATAAAAACGACAAGCGCCGTTGGGCATCAGCCCGGATTCTGTATGCGGTGAAGTCTTTGGTGCCCCCAAAGTCTCCAAGGATCGGAATCGTCTTGAGACTAGTCAGGACCATTCCTATTCCCGGTCGAGAATTATTTCTGGAAAAAAGTATGAGCCTAGGCGTTTTTTAAATGCATGTGGAACAGGTACGAAATTGAATTTATATTTTCCTGGAAGTGCCTGCAAGTTGGGAACCCTGCAGGTCTCAAAAGATTCCCATTGTATCTTTTGGGGGCACTGCAAACGCGGTGCAGATTGAGGCCTCATTAAGGTGTTCGCGTGCGTCCGGATTCGATGAAGTCTATGATGAAGGTTAGATTTGCGTTTGGCGTTTTAGTCATCAATATCAGGATCGGTGGGCGATTTGTACGGGGGCTATCACGAAACACCACAGTTGGTGGTGTCCGATGGCCGATTGTTCGATGCCAAAACGGGTTTCCCCAAGTCATTCCAGCGCGCACCGTACGTGTTTACGACAAGGGAATCGATGGGGCAAGCGTTCGCTCCATTCGCAGCCGGCCCGTTTACGTTTCTGGCTGGGCCGGCTGATGATCATCGCCATAAAGACAATGTAGAGCCCGGCCGTTTAATCCGACACTAAACATGTATCGGAAACGCAATAGTTCATCGTTGCAAGGGGTATGTGTGTGCCGTACGGCGCCGGTCGGTCACGCCATACCGCCCGGAATCCCCGAGATAACTCCTCGACTGACGAGGGTAGGGAGGTAAAGTGTCTCCGGGAGTGTTGTGTCGGACACACGGCGTCTGGCAAGGTTTGGTTTATCCATGGTAAGCGTTCGGAGATCCGCCAGGTTGCGTCTTCGATAAGCGCACCCTCATGGGACGATGGGGGTTGAGATGGGGAGAGGGGGGGGGCGTTAACGATGATAACGGAATATTCGTAAGAGACGATGAGATCGGCCCTCGGAATGCTCGGTCACGGAACCAGGATTAGGTTCGATCGAGCTCATCAACGCTGACATCCCTGGTACTCGTCGTCACCAAGAGGACGCTGCACACACACACATACACACACATACCCCAAAATGGTCTCTCTCTCTCGCTTCGTCCATTCTCACCCCTTTCTCTTTGAGTCACATCGCAGCGACGAAGCGTGTATGGAACATCCCTTTGGTATTGGAACAACCCCCCTACCTCGCACCCCACATCTTCTCGTCTCGCTCGCTGCTGACCGGCTCTTCATTGAAGAACAGCCATTGGAAATGAAGCCTCGAACGCTCGGCCACAGACGGACACCCAACGGACTGTACGCTGCGTCATTAATCAATCTTAACCGTACCAGCACCCCCGGCGAAACTGTTAGACCGTCGAGTGGTCACATATGGACACTGTCCAGACTCATCTTCACGCATCGCACGCCCACTCAATTCGAACTGTTTGATGCACCGCTCGGGGCTGATCGGACCTCAAGGGTTTCGATGGCCTCCGTTCGACGGGAGTGAGGATCGTCCGGTAATCAATCGACAGGATCATGGTGGCTGCATATGAATTTGGAGGGTTACAAAGGATTTTGAAAGACCTCACTTCTTTTTTCTCGAAAGGGGAACTTCGGTCTAAGATTGCGAAAAAGATTTGACGTCATCGTCTTGGATGGCTGTCAGTTTTCCTGAAATCTGACACACAGTGCCAAGTCTGCACGGAAAACGCCAGGCATTTGGAAGTCTTCGTCATTTTCTTAACGCGTTCGAAGGATTTTGACTATTCCCACGAATATTCCTGTTGTCTTTATTTACGGCCGTTCGTATAGTCATTGGTCGCAGTGTAGTGTCTTTTTATTCGATCATCGCTACAGCCCCGATACGATAAAAAGTTTCCGCTGATCAGGGAATGTATCCTCGTGAATCTAGGACCGTATAGACATGGAACGAAGATGCGGACGGGAGTGCCAGCAATAGTGAGTTTTTGCTTTCCTCGGGGACCTCAGGACACAAAAAAACGCAACCATTACCGGCGCTCCAGAGAGATTCGCCTTGGCTGACGGCCAAACACCCAACAACCAAGAAACCCTTGACTCTCTTGTACCTACTTCACTCACACGTACGCACTACTCTCAAGCACTCTCTCTCTCTCTCTCTCTCTCTCTCTCTCTCTCTCTCTCTCTCTCTCTCTCGCCTTGCCAAGAAATTTTCTTTCACCTACCAGACCTTTTCCCCTTTTATTTATCCACCTCTGGCTCGTCTTACCATTTCTTCTGTTTCACCTGAGCTCCGGCACCTCGGGCCCCAACCCTCCCTTACGTACCCAGAGAGAACTCAATTCTCATCCGCTGTTTTGCTCAATTTTGTCGGTTCTGGGCACAGAGGCTCTCCCGCCTGTCGTTTCCGCTTTTTTTGCTCACACAATCCCCGCAAAGCTCATTTCCCCGGGCCAACCCTTTTCTTCTCGTTTCCACGCCTTTCCCACTCGCATCAACGATCAATGAGATTTTTCTCTTATTCAGAATTCCTCGTCATCAAATTCTTGCGCGTCCCTTCGCTCTTCATCGTAGCCGCGCGTTACGGTCTTGTTTTTCTTGTCTCGCATCGAGGGTGGCGGGTCTGTTTTATCTGGCGGAGAAATGAGATTGGACGCCGGATCGTTGAATGCGTGGAACGAAGGGTGACCATTTTTTTGTATGCACAGGGCCCGACGCGCGCTTATTCGATCTTGACGGCTTTGACTGGTGCCCATTCTCAGTGGGCGATAATTTCTAACCTTGATAACGAATGGCTAGTTTGGTTTTTGTGGCTTTACGCAAATCGTCCGGAAGCGCAAAGATGAAGATGTCTGCTTTGATGTCCTCATACGTCTCATGACGGACATTAAGGTTCTTCATCAACCGGGAAAATGAAAGGACACTTTTGGGGTAGTTCATTTGCGACCATTATCCATAATTGTATATCCCGAATGTCGTGCGTTCGGGGATTAAATTAGCTTAGCTTTTTCTACGCGAGGGAAAGGAAGACCAAGAAAGAGAGCGGATTAGCGCCGAGGGTGCAGGAGTCTACTGATAAAATAAAGGGTAAGTCGAGTAGTGAATGCCGACCCTGATTGTATCGCATCCCGGCATACAGCCCCATTGGCCATTCGGTGAGGACCATAAAGGACGAACATCTCCTCCCACGGACTAATCTACGCGCGCAAATTGTCCGTTTGTTTGCAACCTATTAGTTAACATTCTCCATTTCTTCTTTTACGAGTTTCCGGCTCGTCGCGCCGCTCCCTGGCACTTCCGGTGACTCGCTCTTTCGCAGACTCGCTCATTTTTACAGCACCTTCCCGATGCCATTCACCCTCCATCCTCTACCCAAGCCACGGAGCAGCCCTTGCCTTCTTCAGCCCACGAAAGAAGACACTTGGAAGATCGGGTAAGTGGCTTTTTGGCCACTTGGCGAGCGATTGTGGAATTACCTGAAGGACTTTGCGAACTAATACGTTGGAACTGTCGTCTTGGCCCTTTCATCAGCCTGTCGATAGCGTAGTTTGTTCGGAGTATCGCGGCATCGGCCTACCAGCACTATTCCCTCATCAGTCGTGACGACTGTTTTCATCCTCACAAAGTACGAAAGGATTGCGTCACGCTGCGCAAACCGAGAAAACGAATATCCCCGAGGGGTTGATTTACACCCCGGCCTCCTCTTCAAAGAACTTTCAGACGTCGCGATGCAGACGAACGATGTTGAAAAAAGGGGTGATTTTCCCATGAGGTCTTGAGGTCTCCCCGTAGCCAGACGTGACGTCGCACGAGACCGCGAGCTCCGCCGTGCCCTTTTATCCGAGAGTCTGCGAGCCCGTTTATTTGTACGACCTCGTGCCGTATTTATTTTTCGTCTAATAACGTTTCACGAATAACAAAGCCCTTGGCGATCTCGACGCGGTTCTCTTTGAGGCATCTTCCTCGCTGGCGTTGTGGCGGGAATCGAGACGCGCCCTCCGAGGGATACTGACGGCGCATTAACTATTTCGGATCTCCGGTGTTGTTTCAGCGTCACGTACCCAGCCACAGTGCCGGTCCTTTCTCTCTTTGGAGTTCCCTTCGCAACTGGGAACCCTCGCAATATCGTGTGCCCGCAACCCTTTGGGTTGAAAATCTCAAATGATTCTTGGAAACATTTGTACTTTCGAGGAAAGTTATTGCAGTTCCTGGAAAACATTTAGTTGCGAAAGAACAGAAGGAAAAACCGAGCTCAATTTGGGAATCTTCCATTTTCGACAAATTTCAGCAACTGGCAGTCTTCGTTGATGATTATTGAACGAAGAACATCTTGATGCACGAACTTTATCAGAGTAATCAATTATTCGATACAATTGTGAGCGTTCCCAACGAGCCAGGAAGTCCCACATCATCTCCCCCCCCCTTTTCTCGTTATCTCCGTCTCAGGGCGACGCAGCGTCGTCCCTCCTGCTGTATATCGACGAGTAAATTGCAGCAACGAAGTTGAAGGACCTACAAATGACCATAGGTACGATAAATTGCGCGACTCGTGTCTCCGGCGCGAGTACAAACGTTATAGCGGCCGCTCCCCCCCCCCCCCCCCCCCCGTCACACAATGCCTGTACATGCATTCGAGAAGTTCGCGCTACGACGGTTGGTCCCGGTCTATACCGGTGAACATATATGTCGCCAGGTATTTGCGGGTATCGCGTTTACATAAATAATGAGGCCGGCTGCTTCGCTCTGCCAAGCGAATTCTCCGTTGTACTTGATTATATGCATAGCATATATGTGCACACATATGTGTGCGCGTGTAGACATTCACATATAGCGCTGGAGATGATGACGTGCGAGGGTCCCGACGAGCAGTGCATGGAACTCGTTTCTTGAGGCTTCCTGGAACATACCACACAGGGTCACCAGAGAGGGAGGAAGAGAGAGAGGGAGCTACCCTGCTGGCGCGCACTTAATAGTGTTTGTGTACGAGGGAGCAGCAGGCTAGTGACCCCTCCTGCTATGCTCCTTGTCGGTGCACTGTGTGGCCATCGAGTCTAGACCATCACCGTGGCCATTGCACATAGCGCCGATTCAACGAGCGAGCGAACACACTCACCCCGACTAACGCAAACCCCGGTGGCCCTCCTGATGCACGATTGCAATGGAAAAAACTTTCCTCGACGATCTAAACGGTATTCGCGTGTGTGTATGCGTGGATTTTACAGGATGTTCCAAAAGTCACGTTGGATCTTGATGCGATCGAGCGTGTTGTGAAATCCTGAAGAGAAAAGTCCTTGGATGTCTTTCTCTTTGACGCAGAGTTATTGAGTTATTGGTTGATCAGTCGTAGCCAATTGGGTGCACCGCTGATAAGGGGTGTAGCGAGGAAGGGAGCGGAGCGCCCTGTTGCGAGTATGCCACGCCCACAGGCCAAAAAACTTAAGCAATGGAAACGTACCCAAGAGGGTCAAAGATTTTCTTTCAACTTTTCAAAGCATTTCCAGTGTCTATCTGATGGGAAGTTGTTTACTAATTACGAATATCATCGAGTTTTACAAAGGGGCATTCCCTACTCCCCATCACCGATTTCGCTCAAATTTATAGGACATGCAGGACTTGGCTAGAAATGAAAATACCCGAAGTGGGAACCCCAGATGGCCAAGCGTTTAGAAAATAAAAATATTGACGCGGCTCTCGCACCGTATAAGCCATTTACGTTAGCATGTTTGCCAAGCAGCGGTTGGCGTAGCGGTAAGAGCTCGGACTAGTAATTCGATGGTCGTGGGTTCGACTCCCCGTGTGGAGACTTTTTTTTTCTTTTTCTATCTATTTCTCAATGATAATATTATTCATTTTCCAATAAAGCAAAGAGGTGAATAATTTATTTTATTTATTTATTACAAGCAAAAGGCATAGAGAAGGTAAGAAGTTGCGATTTCGCACTTTTCAACAAAGGATTGTAATTAAAGTGCATACGAAAAGACTTTGTACATGAAAATTCAAAACTTTATTCGTTGACATTCAAAGATTTACATGTGTCGGGATGATATTTATCGTAGAAACAGGGGAAACAATAATTATTTCTGCATCTAGCACACGTTATAAACGCCGCTTTTTTACAACCACATCGTTGTTTCAAAGTCTCTATAGAAAAACTTACTTGGTTGACATTCATAAAGCATTCTCTTATCGCAAAGTTTAGAAGCGAACCACGCGTAACGTAACATGTTATCGAATATTGGCGCGGATAATTGATGATGAACAATCGAATGTATTTTTATGCAGTCTTTTCGGGAAGTTATTTCTTTTTCTTGCTCGATGAGATAAGAGCAATTTTGTATTTTTTAAATAAAGTTTTGACCTGACGATAAAAATATACATCGCAGGGTTGCACCAGTGGAGTACATCTAGGGGGAATAACTTTGATGCTACACGTTGGCAATGCTCCTTCATCTTGGAAGAGTTCGTCGTATAATTGCGGATTTGTTTGTCCTCCCCACGAGTCAATCAGTAACTCTAAATTTTCTACGATTATGCGCTCATTAAAAAATAACGTCCTATATGCCTTTTGCGTTTAAATAAATAAATGAAATAAATTATTCACCTCTTTGCTCAGTTGAAAAATTAATAATATAAAGATTGAGAAAAAGATATAAAAAGAAAAAAAGTCTCCACACGGGGAGTCGAACCCGCGACCATCGAATTACTAGCCCAAGCTGTTACCACTACGTCAACCGCTACTTGGCAAACATACTAACGTAAATGGCTTATACGGTGCGAGAGCCGCGTCAACATTTTTATTTTCTAAATGCTTGGCCATCTGGAGTTCCCACTTCGGGTACTTTCACTTCTAGCTAAGCCCTGCATGTCCTATAAATTTGAGCGAAATCGGTGATGGGGAGTATGGAACGCCCCCGTGTTAGTCGAAAGCTCAAAATTTCGGCGGCTAAAGGAGATAAACGTGTTTTCACACATTTCTGGCGATTTTTAATCCAAATTGAGGCTCTGGGGGGAATTAATGGTAAATTCGTATGGGGGGGGGGGGAGGGGTTAAAATAATTTTATTTAGACTGATAAAAAAAATATGAGCGCATTTTTTTTGCAAGCGCTTACTTTAAAAATTGCCGCTTGATTCGTCACGTTACGATAATTTTTTTTAATTTTTGGCATAATTTTAAAACCGGACCGTCGATGACTACCGTTACCCGCTAACAAGGAAACAGGTTCCGGTGTACCCCTCCGAATTCGTTCAATTGCTTATGTGTTATTTTTCATAATAATCTAAGAGACGTTTATTCCTTTATCCACGGAAAAACATTTTTGAGGGGTGAAAACTATCCTTGAAGTTGGGCATCTTCAGAGTGACTATTGCAGTTTCGCATATTCAAGATCTTCGATTGCAAGCAATCGGTTGATAATGCTTATGGCGAATAATGAAAAATGCACTTTTTTAATTCCAAGGGGGTAAATTATTAGATATATATAGGGGTTGGAAACCGGAAAATTTGTACAACGTATAACCAAATTTTTATTTTTTTTACAACATCAACTACATTTGAGAGGGCTAGAAAAGAAGATATGGGTTTTTGCGTTTTTCGAAAGGAAAAAGCTAATTTGAGGGGTGACTACCCCTATATGATACTATCTAGATGTTCCTTTCCGATCGCGTTCAATTTGAGATATGTTATTTTTCATGAGTTCGAAGTCTGCATCATTGGAATGCAACGAAATTTGATTATTTCTATTAATCCAATTTTTTCGCCGATTTTGGCAGTAAAAACCACTCAAATGATTTTACGTGTTTTTATTAGAGATTTATTACCTCAATATGCAAAACAAAGACTTTAGATAGTGATAAAAATAAAGAAACGAAACATGTTATTTTTCATCGAAATCCAAGAGGTACGTATTTTTTTATCTGCAGAAAACGGTTTAAAGGGGTGAAAATCACCCTTCATGTTGGACACCCGCAGAGTGACTTTTGTAGTTGCGCATATTTTCAATTAAAATATTCGATTGAAACCAATTGGAGGATAATGATCATGGCGAATAATGAGGAACCCACTTTTGCAATTCCGAGGGGGTGAGTTGGTAGAAATATATAGGGGTTGAATGTCGACAAATTGGTACAACTATAAAACTTTCTTTTATATTTAGATGAAACCAATTTAATTTGAAAGAGCGTTAAAACGTAGAAGATATATGTTTTTGCGTTTGACAAAAAACCCCGTTTGAAGGGTGGCCTAGCCCTGTATGATCCCATTTCGAGTGTCCCTCTTCGATTTCGTTCAGTTTGCGGTTGCGGTTATTCGCTGTTGTTGCTGGAAGAAGTCATTATATTTTAAGCATTTTCTAATGACAACCATTACTGCAATACTTTTAATGAATAATACAACTTAGATCAATCTAAATATCAGGATTATATAACACAATAACAAGGGCTTGTTGTTATGTTATAAAAAGGTTTCAACTTGCAACTCCTATACATTTTCAAAAGCTTATCCCATTTTAATTGAAAAAAATCCACTTTTTATTATTCGCCAAAAGCATTATCCTCCAGTTGGTTTCAATTAAATATCTCAATTAGAAATATACGGAACTGTAAAAATCACTTTGAGGGTGTCCAGCTTCAAAGGTGATTTTCACCCTTTAAAACCGTTTTTCCGCCGTTAAAAAAATTACGTGTCTTCTATATTTCCATGAAGACACGTGCGAAAACAAACCCAACAATGCCGCAAATCGAACAAATTCGGAGGGGGACACTAGAAATGGTATCATAGAGAAGTAGTCCATCCCTTAAACGGGGCTTTTCGTAAAACGCAAAAAAACATTTGGTCGACTTTTGTTACCTCTCTCAAATACAATTAGTTTCGTTAAAATATAACTAAAAGTTTTATAGTTATACAAGTTTTTCGACTTTCAACCCCTACATATTTCTACCAATCAACCCCCTCGGAATAGTAAAAGTTAATTTTTCATTATTCGTCGTAAGCAGTATCCTATAATTGGTTTCAATCGAATATCTTGATGGAAAATATGTAGAACTGCATATCACTCTGAGGGTGTCCAACTTCCCAGATGATTTTCACTCCTTGGACCCGTTTCTCCGCACATAAAAAAATACGAGTCTGTTAAATTTCGATAAAAAATAACATATCTGAAATTCAACGCAATTGGAGAGGAACACCGGAAATGGTGGATTTGCGACTCTCAATGATAGCATTGAGGGTAGTCAGCCCTCAAACGGGGTTTTCGCGAAAAACGAAAAAACCCGTATCTTCTACTTTTTTTAGCTCTCTCAAATGCAGTTGGCGTCGTTGAAATATTTGAAAAAACGTGTTAAGTTACACACGTTTTTCAACTTTCAACCCCTATATATTTCTACCTATTCACCTCCTGGGAATTTAAACTTGATTGGAAAATGCGAAACTGCGATAGTCACTCTGAGGGTGTCCAATTTCAAGGGTAATAATCATCCCTTAAAAACGTTTTTGCGCAGATAAAAAAAATACATGTCTCTTAGATTTCGATGAAAATAGCATGTCAAAAATTCAACGCAATCGGAGGGGAACACCAGAAACAGCTTTCTTGTAAGACAAACGTAGTAGCTTCAAAACACGAGAAAAAATCAACTTGGAGATGGAGTAATAGTTTTTAATGCTCTACTACATATATGAATTTAAAAAAAACGAAGGCGAACACCACGGTGATGTTCCTTGTCAACTGTTTGACTGTGGGAAAAGCCGGGGGAAAGATTTCGTTCTCTTTGGATTTCCTTCCTCCTCCTCTCTCTCTCTCTCCCTCTCTCTCTCGATCTATCTATCTTTCTCTTATCTGGCCTACAGGTCTACTTTTGGACCCTCTCGTGTAGTCGGGAGCTTTGACAATTTTTGGTCCTTAAAATATCAATTAGCCGGGACTTCCGGCCAAGCTCTCCCTCTCCCTCTCCTTCTCTCTCTCTCTTTCTCTCACTCTCTCGTCACACGAAGCATCAGTGGAATAAAACTTTTTAACTTTATGCACCGTTCTCTCTCATTCTCTCTCGTTCTCTTTCTAGAGCTTTTCCTCTACTTCCTACCTACAGGGCGCCTGGGACATTTGTGTCGTATGCATAATACAGGCAATAGTCTGTCTTTGCCTCTGAACGTGAGCCAAAAGTCTCGTGGTGGGAGTGACAGTCGAGCGTTTCCAAAGAAGAAACGCCAAGCGGAGAGTGCAGCTGCAATGGAGAAATAGCCTAGTGAGACAGAGGGAGAGCGAGAAAGAGAGAGAGAGAGAGAGAGAGAGAGAGAGAGAGAGAGAGAGAGAGAGAGAGAGAGAGAGGAGAGAAGGAGGAACAAGAAGTCTCCACTTCCTCATCATCGCGTGCATGAACTGAACCCCTAAGAGATTAACTATCAAAGGCATTAACCATTGAGGGAGTAACCATTAAGGAAGTAGGTAACTGCCAATGGAGGGATTAGGCCATGGGAGAACGCTATCAACTTGGATCGTCATTGACCCATTGCGTTCCAAATCTGGACACCCTGTATGCATACTAAGGTCTGAGTCGAGTCAGACAGGATCGACACAAGTTTTCACCAGTTTTCCTGTGTTCCTTGCGCGTCATGCGTCATGTATTCCATTGGCAAAAATAGTTATGAGCGACCCTCCGCAGGGTCCTAGAAGTTCAAAAAGACGAGGAGTTGATTGGACGGAGGGCTGGGAAATTCCCCGTAAAAATGACAAGTTTCGAGCCAACTGTGCGGCGGGGTGTCGGGCACTCGTTATATCTCGGGGGTGGCCCACCCGGATGACCGTATATTAATTTTATGCCGTATGTCGCATGCACCCTCGCGCCCCACCCTCGTTTCGCTCCCGCGAGAGACATTCTTTACAGAGTCGCTCGTTCTCTCTCTCTCTCTCTCTCTCTCTCTCTCTCTCTCTCTGCAGTTTTTGTGGTGGGGGCTCGTGACGGCGAAGGGCCAACATAAGACCGGAAAATGGACGTTTCGGGTCGCGTATGTCAGTAATTGGATACAGGACTTGAGACGTTGCTGTTTCAGGTAGACACGAATAGTGTCAGCGAAAGAGAGAGAGAGAGAGAGAGAGAGAGAGAGAGAGAGAGAGAGGAGGGATATGCACGGAGCAAACGGAGGGGGTGAGGAAAAGAGAGTGAGAGCGAAAGGGAGGAAGAAAAAAACTGAGAGCAAAAGAGATGAAGACAGTGAGAGAGAATGGAGTTAAGAGAGATTGGGAGGAAGAGAGAAAGAAAGAGACGGATAAAAAGGAATAAAGACAGAGAGAGAGCGAGAGAGAGACAGAGACATAGCGCCTCGCACGTTTAATAAACTCAATTACCTCGTTATCCGACATAGGTCAGGTTCCGGATGAAACGGGGAGCCATGGAGGAAGTACACCTGTGTTCATTTCCTCTTCTTCAGTTTCTCCCTTTTCTCACTCTCTCTCTCTCTCTCTCTCTCTCTCTCTCTCTCTCTCTCTCTCTCTCTCTGACCCTTCGTCCCTCCTTCCATTCGTTCCGGATCCGGTTACCTGTCCAAGTAATTAGCCAGTAGTTACGGGGCTGCCCACCAACGAGGACGTCGACCCGGAAAGCTCAAGAAATACGAAGTTTCGGGAAAGAGAGCGCTAGCGAGAGAACGAGAGAAACAAAAAACAAGGCCACGAGAAAACGGGAGAGACGAGTGAGCGCAAGGGTTGCGAGCATCCGAAGACAATCCAAGGCAATAATTCAGGGAACAAGAATGGCGGGCGTGAGAGAAGCCCGAGTGCAATGCGAAATTTCAGACAAATTGCGAGTTTTCACGATCCTCCGATCCACCGCCACCACCGTGTATAACGCTGAATTCGTCTCTCACACACAGACGCACACATACACACAATTCATCGCTGCAAACAAAACCGACGATGAAACTCCAAGATTGAGGGTGATTTCGAAGGTTTCGCGGGGTGCTTTATGATTGCGGGCTCGACGATGCATTACCGAGTAATCGCACGCGGTCTCGCTGTATAGAATAGAACAGCTTCCATATACATACATATACATATATATATATATATATACACACACACACACACACCCATGCAGCCCTCAGCCCTTCGCCCTCGCCAATTTCCTTCCAATAGTTATTCGCACACGTTAAACGCCACGCAAATTTCATCGATGCATTATTCATGATTGAAGCCCACCAAGGTATATACGCCGAGCTGGAAAAACCGGAATGACAGTAGCTATAGACCAAGTACTCGCTCGCGAGCCCTCCTGGATGCATTAAAGTTTTCCAATGGGCGCACGGCAACGCTCTTTATACACCTTTACACATCCGAGCACAATAAATATATTTAAATATGTGGGTGTGTCTGTTCGTGTGCGTACATATATACAGGGTGGACCATTTAACGTGATCACCCCAAATATCTCCGTTGCCTTTACAGCGACAAAAAAATGTCAGGAAATAATTTGATTGATTTCGAAGGGCCGATACATTGGTAAAAAATTCATTTTGTCAAGGCCATGGTTTTTGCGTTCTCAAGGTCATCAATGGTTTTTCAAATGGGAACATGTTGTTGTTTTTATCAAGAGGTTGCGGCTGATATTCAGACGAATCCAACGACCTATGATATCATGACCTTCAAATGATTATTCACCAAAATATTTTCGGGTTGTTTGGGACTGTATGGGATTGTTCAAGGTTGTTTGGGTTTGTTTTCGTACTTCTTTCTTTGGGGTTTTCTGAAAGGAAAAGTGTATGTCAATGATCCACAGACCATTCCGGAGCTCAAGGAAGCAATTGGACGCACCATTGATGAAATTAGTCCGCAATTATGTCAAAATGTTATTGAAAATTTCGTCAAAAGAGTGAACGTTTGCAAACAGGGACGAGGCAGCCATTTATCGGATATTGTGTTATACACATAACCTCCATGTTTGTACCTTATATTAAAATAAAAATATTCCTACTGTTCAAACAAATCATACGTTTTATTAATTAATAAAAACGTCAGGTCATTTTGATACACCCTATATATTCCAGCTTAAGGGGTCTTTTTACTTTAGATGATAAAAAAGGCTATTTTCACGATTTTTTTTCGATAGGTTTATATTATAGATATTGACCTAAAAGTTATTACCCTTAATAAATACAATTTCGAAATACATACATTTTTTTTATGTATTCATGTAACCCAAACAAACTTTAAACGCGTTTTTCTCGAAACAACGTTTTTCATTGGCTTGTTGATCAAATCTTCGAAACTACTGAACTGATCCTCATAAAATTTCAACCACATATTCTTTACAACTATAGCTACAGCGCATATCAAGGATTTTTTAAATTTTGATATTCACTAATTATTTTGCCAAAAACGGTGAAAAAAACGGTTTTTTGTGTTTTTTTTCGAATAATGTCCTCCATTTTGTCATTTGTGCATCTATAAAAAATCGTATGATATGCGATATAGCCATTAACATAATGAATCTAAAACGGTTTGATTTTTTCGTTTCGGATGATCCATCTCCGAGATTTCATCAACAGCGCAGGCCTACAATTTTTTAGGACTTTTTTTTTAATTACCATTTACGTCTATAAATAGTGACTTGAATAAATATAATTTTTTTTTTATATATGTGTTCCTCAGAGGTACGGGGTCCTTCCCCCTTTACCATCCCCTCCTTTATTCCTCCCATTCCTTCCGACATTCACAATCCTTCCAGTGTTTCCCCCCAGAGTGTTGACCGCAGCCACTCTTTCCTAATGCACTTCTTATCGCATTTACACGAGGGCCCAGGGAAACTGCGGAAAACCTGAGCCGATACAGGCGGCTATATTTGGCTGAGTTTCAGTTGTATTACCATCAGAAACGCAAACTGCCTCCCACTCAGAGGTTGACGCGCAAACAAGTGCACGGGCAAGCGGTCACCGCTCCAAGTATTGGCAGCCTCCAATACTGCTTAACTTCAGTGACCGCCGAGCACGCACACCGACCGCGCCCGACCGATCTCTGTCGGTTGAATAAATATATATATATTTTTTAAATGTATTTCGAAAGTGTACTTATTAAGTGTAACAACTTTTATATCGATATCTATAATATAAACCTATCCAAAAAAATCATGAAAATAGCCGTTTTTAGCGTCTAAAGTGAATGAAAAGTGAGAAGAAGATTTATATAGTGGGAAACCTCACTCCTGGTGGCAAAATACCTATTTTTCGAATCCCCCCCCCCCCGCCCCTTGCCCTTTTGTAGCTGCAAACAATCGAAAAATCCATTCGGGTCGTTCTTAGAATTCCGTAAACCTGACGTACGTTTTAGACCTCTTTCGTGGATTTTTCACCAAAGCTCAACTTGTGCCTCTGATATTTACTACTTTTTTCGTACGAAAACAAATATTTGGCGGGATTTTTAGCAGCAAGGGCAAGGGATGGGGGAAAAAATACAAAAAAATAGCGTTTTTTAGGTATTCCACTATGGAAATTTATAATCAACGATGGTAGGGAGAATAGCTGCCTGAGTTCAGCTGAAATACCCGATATATATATGGAAAAGATGATATTGACGACGTTCAACTGAAGGGCCGTCCTTAAAAGAGCCAGATGAGCCGATATCCACTAGTGTATAGAAATAACAGGTTCAATATGTCCCTTTGCCAAATACCTACATATGTATGTATGTATGTGATATAGGAGAATAAAGGGAGAGAGTGAGTATTGAAAAACCAGTTACCCCAAAAACCTTGTAAAACTGCGTGGAAGAGAAATATGCGAAGCTCGCCAACGATATATATATTCATGTGTATATACATATACATACATGTATATATGTAGAGAACTAAAAAACGTGGAGCTGTGAACGCGAAAGCTCGATGGGGAACGAGCAATTCTCGTCGCTACCAAACTTTTTAAAAAATTCGAACGCATTTGCAATTTCCTGTGCGCAAAGTGACTCTCTTTGAAGCTTTATAGCGTGAAACGCTCCGGGGGCTCGCTCAATTTCCATCGCATACCTAATTTATCCTGTTCAATTCCATTTAAATCAGTCGAGTGGATTTTTCTTTTTTGCCTTTCCTTCTTTCGTTTTTTTTTGTGTGCACGCCAACTTTCGCGAACGCAAACTTTCGACAGAGGGGCGGGCGATATCAGTAGGTAGTATTTTGGGGTAGATTCGCACCTCAAAACGCACGTCTCGATTTACACGTTGTACGTAAAGCGTACTGGGTGTATGTCTGTGTGTGAGAGGTAATCGGGTCTCTTTGATACTGCACCGCTACCTGACCCGATTTCACATTTGGGATTTCGATACCGAGGGCTGAGAAAATTCCCGGCCTTTTTGCCGTGGTGAAAATGAATTTACGATTAATTTTGTTACTCGGCGCAAAGGGGTGGGTGAAGGGGTTCAATTTTTGCGAGGCACTTAAAATGGGCTTTTTTCTAGCTGGCTGAAAACGAGTAGAGTTTTTTTTCGATACCCTGAGGTGTACGGACATTTTTTTTGTGCAAGTTTTATTATATAATTCACGAGGCATACGAAAATTGGAGATATCCGATCTATAATTATCCTACACTCGATGCTCGTATCCACGCTCAAGGCTCGTCTATTTTTGTTTTTTCTCTTTACTCACAATGGCAAGTGACGATGTGCTATGGAACACTGGCAAAAATAAGCCGCGTTCTCCCGAGCTCACAGGACAATATTAACCGGTTCAACTTTAGCATCGCAGAGGTCTACATTATAAAATAATGAAGATCGAAAAATGAAGAGCAGCATGCAGGTCACATGCATGTGAAGAATCCATTACGGATGACGGACTTTTGACCTGCGACAACAAAAGCATGGCGCTCGTATCTATAAAGAGAAAATTATGACTGCCATACCACAATTACTTCAATTAGGATCGCTGCTGGAAGTTTAAATTTTTTTTATTTTGGGACATTCAAGGAATACCAGCGGTGATCCGTTGGCATGTGATTTTCCCAGCGGCAAAAAATATAGTAGCTTCTGTTGTTGAATAATAAATATTCTGACCCGAAGGGAAGTCCGAATATTTCCGTCGAAAGATTTTCATCCGATAATTCTACAACTCATGTCAGTGAATTGTCAGAAGCTTGCAAGTATATGTATATTGCTCCGAGGCGTTATTCTAAGCATTGTGAATTATTTATTGATTGCAGAATACTTGATGTCGGGAAGCCCGCGAAATTATCCAGCTCGATCTCCCGGGGTGGCTTCGACGCCAACGGTAACCAGGTAAGCGATATCGACGTCGATCATACACGATTTATATTTCTCTCTCTCTCTATATATATATATATATACTTTTTAAAAAAAATTAATTTAGAATCGAACTTTAAATTTTTTGATTAAATTACAAATTTCGAATTCCAATAAACTGAGTTCAAAATGTACAATTAAAAAAAAAAGAATTTATTCAAATTATGAATTTTTAATTGAATTTAAAATGTAAATGAAAAAGAAAAATCTATATATTTGAATTCGAAATATTTAAGATTAAATTCTCATATATAAAAGACGCGGATCCTTATTTCGCTCGACCGACGATTTTTTCTTCCTCTCCTTTGTCCTACTTGCTCCTTTTCTCTCCCTCCTCTTGTTCGCGTCTACGCGATCGTCGTCGTAATACTTTTTGACGGATGTTCAACTCGTGAGCCAGTGATGGTTGATACGCGCCACATGATCGCTCGTCCGCGTATCATATCATGCCCGATGGCATATAAACGCGCGTCTGGAAAATCCCTCTCCCCCTTAGCGGCCCTCGAAAGCCCCCCGATGTTACGCGCTTATTACGCGCGGATCGTATACCAGTATCCAAGCTAGAGAGACAGGACTTTTGGTCGTTGGCGAAAATTCGTCACGGGTACGTGAGCATGTTAAGAACGGGGAGGAAGAGGATGAACGCGCTTTGCCAAGCTCAACCGCGGAACGACTAAACTTTTATTTTATGTATACATGTATGTATACATATATATATATATATATCTATATCTACGGGTGGCTGTGCTTTGTTATATCGTATATATAAAATATCAGCAGTGACGCGTCAGAAATGGCGCCGCTCGACGAAACTGCTCGATACTTTGTTTGCTTTCATTGCCCACAAAGTTGTAAAATGCGTTCAATCTTGTTGAATTAAGGACGTTTTTATTCTTAGGTATATATAAAAACTTGTGTATATATATATATATATATATATATATATATATATGTGTGTGTGTGTGTGTGTGTGTGTGTGTGTGTGTGTGTGTGTGTGTGTGTGTGTGTGTGTGTGTGTGTATATGTATGTATGTATATGTATATAATGAGATTATGCGAAACAGAAAGATATTTCTTTTTCGAGACCATAGAAAAAACTCGTCCCTAAAGGTAAGTTCTATGAGTCTGTTTTAAATAGTGAGAAAATTGTGCTCAAAATTATCATCTTAGCAAAAATTAGCGAAGTATACAATTACAATAAAATGTATTTTTTTTTAAATGATTCAGAAAGTTGATTCAAATTGACTACTGCCACTTTCTAAATGTAAGCTGTGTCTCTCTTCGCGCGAGATGTTCTTTTTTACCATCGGCTAATACTTTTTCTACGGCAATGAGGTAGAAGAAAATGATTTAGTTTATTACGAGAAATGTATTTTTTTTTTGTTAAGTATATATATACTGTACACTCCGCTCAAAAGTTTAGATTCACCAGTCGATATTCCTTGGCGCACTAAAAGTTAGATAGCTCCATAAAAAAAAAAATAACCAAAATTAACGAACTCCGTTTTGAAGGGAACAAGGTCAGCTTAGTTTTTTTTAAATATTGTTTATGATTTTTTTTCGACCCGGTACGCATTTTTGTACGTGACCGTTTTTCGGCTCTTGTTCGACCATCGAAAATTGGGCACATAACTTATGGATTCCTTTGTTGTCATTTTTATCCATGATAAACTTGAGAGGGGTAGCAGAAGCTCCATTTTCGTTTTTTTTAGGTTTCGTACGATTTTTTTTTCAAAGTTATTTCATTTTTTGCTAAAAAAGACAAATTGCGGAAAATGCAATGTTCCTCGAGAACTATCGAGAATTTTCCTCTGAGTTTTTTTTTTACTATTTTCGCTCGAAACTCTGATGGATAGGATTGTTTATTTTCGAAGAGCATGGCGTTTGGGACAAAATATCAAGAGAAGAAACTTTTTTAATTTTCGATTTTAAATTCGCTTGAATTGTTCAGAATTTTTTTCGATTTTTTTTTTGGTCGAATCTCACGGAATCGTCCTAAAAATTGATTGGCGTATCTCGAAAACTATTAAGTTAGAGACAAAATATCAAAAGGGAAAAATATTGCAATGTTTCATTTTAAATACGTTGAAATTTTTTCAGATTTTTTTCAAATTTTTCAAAAGTACCTAGACGACTTGAAAAAAAAATATTGTAATTTTTTTTTTCAACAGCAAGATGTCAACGTATATAAAACGAAACACTGCATCATTTTTGCCTCTTGACAATTTGTCTCTAACTAAATAGTTTTCGAGATACGACAGTCAATTGTATGGACGATTCTCCGAGAATCGGCCAAAAAAATTTGGAATTTTAAAAAATAAGAAATTCTGAAAAGATTCTAGCGAATTTACAATCGAAAATTAAAAAAGTTTCTTCTCTAGATATTTTGTCCTAAACGCCATACTTTTCGAGTTTAGCCATCCTACTCATCAGAGTATCAAACGAAAAGAGTGAAAAAAAAATCTCGAAGGGAAATTCTGAAAAAATTCCAGGTGATCCAGTATAAACTTACGCAACTTTTTACATTTATGCCATTTCCGAATAAACCCTGTAGTTCTTGAGTTACATTGCATTTACCAAAATTTGTCTTTTTTTAGCAAAAAGTGAAACAACTTTGCGAAAAAAAATCGTACGAAACTAAAAAAAAACGAAAATGGAGATTCTGCTATCCCTTTCAAGTTTTTCATGGATAAAAATGACAAAAAATGTTTCCTTAAGTTATGCACCCAATTCTCAATAATCAAAAAAGAGCCGAAAAACAGCCACGTACGTAGTGGGTCGAAAAAAAATCATCAAAAATATTTCCAAAAAGCAAAACAAAGGTGAGTTTGTTCCCTTCAAAACGGCGTTCATTAAATTTGGTTATCTTTTTTTTCAACAAAACTATCTAACTTCTAGTGCGACGAGAAATATTGACTAATGTATCCAAACTTTTGAGCCGTAGTATATGTGTGTACTTCCAGTCACGTCCAATTAAAGCAAAAGAAGAAGATTTCTCCAATACGCGTCCCCGAATTTAAAAAATCGTAAATTAATTTTTATTTTTCTTTCGCTTCGATTACCATTGAAATGCAAGTTTTTAAGAAATGCGCACCTCACGATACGTCGTCGATGTGCACATTTTCCGCCGATCATCGCTGCGGGCGGACGGTCCCACGTGAGGGCTGACCACTCGCTTGGCTTTACTACTTCGCAGGCGGGTCGGAGTACTCGCGCGGGGCTGCAGACCACGTAGCGCAGTTCCGTCTACTCTCATCATGCTCACCGTAGGATTGCGCACTTGAGACGGGCGACTGGGGAACAGATTGCGTCTTGGAACTCTCCATTGCGGTGTCCTACATATATATACAGGGTGTCCTGTTATGGATGGATAATTCTGCAACTGTCGATAGGTCAGATCATGGCGTTACTATATACTGGAATTTCAGTTTAGTAAAAGTTCCACGGTTTTCGAGATGAAAAATCATCTGTTTTTGGTTTTTCGCATGCCATTTCTACAAATGATAACTTTTTTTCAAACGGTTTAAAAAAATACTCTTGGTTATTAGTTTTATCTGGAAAAGTCTTCTTTTTAACCTTAAATGTTAAGAAAACTTCATAAAAAAACCTTAAATGTTAAGATCTTATGCCGAATTTTCCTATAAACCAATTCGAACAATTGACTTTGTTAGCCTGCGGGGTAAAAAAATATACTACACATGTCGTGCCAATTACTCTAAAAAGTTGCTTACAAGGAAAGGTTGCGAGATCGATTTCTCCAATTTCGATTAAATTTGGCATGCTTGTAGAATCGGTAAAAATAGGCGACACGTATTTTTTTATATTTGCGGAACCTGATTTTTAAGGGTTGAAGCGGTGTTTTTCGTCGATGACGGTTTAACGGTACGATATGAAAAAATTTCAAATTGTAAAAACGTTTACTTTTTCGAGGACTATAAATTGGAGTAGAGAACGGTAACGTTATCGACAAAAAACACCCCTATGTTCGAGGGTGCGTTTCATCCCTTTAAAATCGGGTTCCGCAGATATAAAAAAATACGTGTCACCTATTTTTACCCATACTACAAGCATGCCAAATTTCATCGAAATCGGAGAGATCGACCTCGCAAGCCTTTCCTTGTTGGTTATTGTCGATTCATATCATTTGTAGAAATGGCATGCGACAAACCAAAATCAGATGATTTTTTTCAAAAAATAACATAAACCCCAAAATCCCAAACACCGTGGGATTTTTAGTAAACTGAAATTCCAACATATAGTACGACATGATCTGACCTATCGACACTTGCAGGATTATCCTTTTATAACAGGACACCCTGTATATATATAAATATATATATATATATTTAGATATAAATCCAGCCACCCTTTTCATCGTCGGACCTTTCCGCTTTTCTTCCCTCGCTCTTCGCGTTCCGGCCGTGTGCACGTATACGTCCGGGAATACAGACGGGGTGATACACCGTAATGGAAAAGCTTCTCTTATGGACCCAAAAGAGTGAGAGAGAAACTATGAAGAGAGCAAGAGAGAAAGTAAGTTCGTGAAATAGAGCCACGGAATGCTCGAATTCCGTGTACTAAAAGAGAAAAAAGGAAAATGATATCGAATTACAGAAAGACGACGCTGATGAAATAAGTCGAGAAACAGAGATATATGGATAGATCAATTTATTGTATGGATCTACAATGAGGTGATTTTTATACAATATTTACTGAAAATGGTCAATTATGATAATTATATCAATTTTAATTGGTAACACTATAAGCTTTGCCGCTCTGTTCTATACTTTACAGAACTAGAACGTTCGTATTGTAATGACTTAAATTTCTACTTATAACTCTGCTTATTCTTACTTTTACTTACTTTTTTTTATATGTACCCGAACATCGTTTGATACAATACAAGAGAGGGAGAGAGTTTATAGGTAGCTACGGTGCAGAGATATCGAGCAGTCAATTTAGGGACGGGGGGGAAGCTCGAAAAATCTCCTCGTTCGATTGGATGTGCAGGTCCATAGCCACGCGAATAAACTAATCTCCTCCTCCACTCTGATACTGCATATCAATGCACCATATGCATGTATGCATATCAGTGCAATTGCTGCCAATTTCCCCTGAGTTCCCATCGATGTGTCGAGTATCTCAACCTAGTCAAACCTTTCTGAGCTGTGCCTCATCCAAAAAAAAATCAATAAGAAACGTGCAAAAAAATGAAAACTGCAACGTTCTCTATACAGGTGCCGAAGGAAGAATATTGGCGTTCTGAAGAGATCCCAAAAGAAATCGCCAAACATAAGGTGTGACTCGGTTGACGTTAAATCTTATATAAATATATATATGTATTTGTGTGTATACATGTAAGATCGATAGAAGGGGTGGGCCACGTCCGGCACTGAGAGTCGACGGGCGAAAAGTTTTTGGAGAATCCAAATCGATAGGTCGTACAAGGTGTCCCTATATATATATATATATATATATATATATATATATATATATATATATATTCCTGAGGCCGCTCGGAGAAGGCGATAAGTACGTTGCGAAAGTTTGGGACAGTCGCGAAAGAGAAAAAGGGATGAAGGTGAGGACAAGCTCGACTTTGGTTCTCGTCGACTTTTCCTTCGATCTCTCTCTCTCTCTCTCACTCACATTTTCTCCCCCGTGACGTCTATATAGGTGTTCTCGCGCCAGCATAAAATTCACTGAGTAAAAGTTGAGCCGAACGCAACCCGAAGATATTCCAATTCAAATGAGCTCGACTTTTAAAATATTTCGAGTTAGTTGGAAGAGCGCGCGCCTACAGATACACACACCCACACACACACACACACACGCCATATATATTTATATATAAACGTATGTATGAGTGAAAATGCGTTCCGGGACAAGAAAAGTCTCCGTTACGAAGAAATTTCCCTAGTTCCCGACTAGTCTCAAACCCGCAAAGAGCTGCGCGCACGCGGAACGCGCGCAAAGTGTGAGAACGAGTGAATTTTTCCTTTATCTCTCGTTCCTTCGACGCGGCTATTCAGCGCGCAGTCTCTCGCTGTGTTATCCTTCCATTTACATCGAGCCATTTCGAAGTGAGTCGCACGTAAGCGATACCTCCTTATCTCAATAGCCGCACGAACACGAGGACAACGGCGCCGCGAAAAAGGATAAAAAAAATTATATTAACAAAAAGGAAAAAGAAAAATAAGAAAAAAAGGAAGTACCAACACGAAATGGTTTCGCTTGCGATAAAAACGCATCGTGGGGCGAGCGCGACTCGTATTGTTTTATGATGAATATTAATCGTAGCTGAAGTAGGTGGACGTCTTTTTGGAATTCGTCCGTTGGAAAATAATTCGAAAACTTTCAACTGTATTTGGAGTTAACATTTTTTTTAATTCATTTTGAAGCATGCCATTTGTCGACTGAATCGTACAGATCAATATATATATATATATATATATATATATATATATATATATATATATATATATATATATAATTAAATTAAGAATGTTTTCAATAATACAAATATATTAAATGAGAGAGAGAGAGAGAGAGAGAGAGAGAGAGAGAGAGAGAGAGAGAGAGAGAACAAATAAATCGGTTGTTTCTTAATATGCCTTACTAAATAACTTGAGACAAAATCGATATTCAGGGAGGCAGAAAAAAAAATTCAAAATAACAAATTTGATATCACGCACTGGCAAAAGAGAAGAAAAGAGAGATTGATTGTTTGTTAACATGATTTGTTGAATAACTTGAGACAATAAATATTCAGAATGCAGAAAAAATACCAAATAAAAAATATAATATAACGTAATGGAAAAAGCGAAGACAGGAGGAAAAAAAAGTGTTCGATTGCTTATCAAAATGCCTTGTTAAAACTTGAAACCAAATTAAAATTCGAAAAGCGGGGAAAAAATACAAACTCCAATATACAAAACAGTGGAATAACAAAATATATAGTACGGAACAGAGCAGGAGAGGGGGGGGAGAGAGAGAGAGAGAGAGAGGTAGAGGTAGAGACAGAGATCAATAATGATGGCCGAAATTCCCGCGCAGTAGTAGCAGCCTGTTCTACATGAGGTTGAAAACCGATGAGATTTATAGCACAGAGGAAATGACATCGACCCGGATGAGTGAGTCGTGTGAGCGATAAGAAATCGAGGCTCCCGAGTGATTTTGTCTTTTCTCTCTGCCGGTGTTTCTTCCTATATTTTTTTTTTTTCAACTCTGCGATTTTTTCCCCCGTCGTTCTTGGGGCTCGTTCGCTGTCTCATCCTGGCCCCGAGGCATTCGTATCCAGGAAGATCCAAAGTGTCGTACGGCGGTTGAAGAGAGAGTGATAGAGAGAGAGAGAGAGAGAGAGAGAGGGAGAGAAAGAGAGACGGCTCGCGAATGAGACAGTCGGCGCGATGGCTCGCGGAGGTAAGGAAAGGGACCGAAATCGTGTCACCGGAAACAGCGGTTCAGCGAGACGGAAAGGTACTCTGTTGCTGAGGCAACCGAGCCAAAAGAACACTCGACGTTGCTTCGCTACGCCCAAAGGATTTTCCCATCTTCGCGCGAGCTTCCATGTCGAGCGGGATCCTTACCAATGGCTCTGCTCTTTTTCTTTTTTCTTGTTTTTTCTTTTCTTTTTTTTTTGGTGGTGGATCGAAGCTCCGTTTCGCTCTCTTCTCTCGTTTGTTTATCTCTTCCGGAAGCCTAACGTACTTTCTCCTTCTCTCTCTTTCTCTCTCTCTAGGACTCTTTCCGCTCTTTTGCTTGTTATTTATGTTTTTTTACGGACCGTCGTAGCGAGGCTTTTTTCAATTAACGGAGTATTTTTTATTCTTTTCTATTTTTCAAAACTATTTCTTGTCTCTTTTTAGAATATTTTTCTCTGTGCTCTGGCTCTCGCGATTCTACTTCTTTAATCATCTTTAGATTTTCCATTTTCAACATTTTACAATAAGTAAAAAATAAGAACTACGAAAAAAATTAGAGAAATATTCTTAGTTGAAACTTAGTTAAATTTCAATAATGAATCCATTTTGACAATAAGTCAAAAATAAGGGGTATGAAAATAATTGAAGAAATACAAGAGCGAGCGCCAGAGCATAGAGAAAAAAGATCTTAAAGAGAGACAAAAACTAAGGAAATATTGTCAGTATTTTTCAGTATCGTTTCCATAATGGACAGAGAGGACTCTGTCCATTCAGGTCCCTTTCTATCGCTCTCTTTTTCACTTAATTCTTGTAGTTTTTTTTACAATGTCTGTGACCCTTTTGCTATTTTCTTATTGCATTATTTTCGAATTAACGTCTGTATCGTTTCTCCTGTACGATTTGCCCTCTACGTTGTGCGCTTGACTGCTTGGATTATTTTTTCATCAGCCCCAAAGCTCGCTCGGAAGCCTCGGGCTCGAGTGGCGCAGTGCGCAGTCGCAGCCGCGAGCGCCTCTCGCGGAAGCGTGGGTGTAGCTCTCGCCGGAGCGCTCGCGTCGCTTCAG
The DNA here is from genome assembly GCA_963210295.1 of Ophion ellenae. NCBI lineage: Eukaryota > Metazoa > Arthropoda > Insecta > Hymenoptera > Ichneumonidae > Ophion > Ophion ellenae. The sequence goes on along the minus strand of OY723396.1, from coordinate 31,408,293 downwards.
CCACGACGCAGCTTACAATTCTTGGAAAGGCGGCGTAAATTTTTCGAATACGGATTCACGATCGTCGGCAGACGATAAGCGATGCCCCCCCAGGGGTCTGCTCGATCACGTCGGTCATTAAAAATAATGCATTTTCATCGAAATTACATATTTCGTGCCGACTCGTGGAGAACTTGGTCTTCGGCTAATTCGCAGTTCCGTTTCCGTAGACCGAGAACAATAACGGGGCTGAATTCGACGGGAGCGGGAGAGAGCGGAAGAAATTCTCGTACGATAGAATAAATGTGAATATTTTCGGGGTTGATTGTCGGACAATCGAGCGAGCCAGAGGCCTAATTTGAGGTCGTTCCGCACGCACTTTAACTCGAAAATTCTCCGATGAGAATCGAAACGCGATGATAAACGTAACTCGTGTCTATGTCGACATCGTCATCGTTGGCTTTTCAATCCAAACACGATTCGCTCGCGACGCGTGATCGTCGGTCATAAACTCGAGCGCGGCGCCAAGTCCGAGAGTAACTACGCCTGTTTTGTAATAACTACCCCTACATCATCGCAGACGAATTCAATCGTGGAAAATTAACCCCTGCGAAATAAGCAACACGCTTCGTTCATCGACCTTGCTTCGAGACCTCACTCCTTTTTTTCTCTCTCTCCAGCAAGGTTAACTTCGAGGCTGCACGCACTGATTCGCGACTGGACTGATCAACGCTTTGGATCGAAGCTATGCTGTATTTTTTTTATTGCAGGGGCGCAAAATTTTCTCATACATTGTACGATATGGTAGAGGACACAGAATCGTATGATTTGTTCACATTTGTAATGATGAGCGCAAGCGGTGAAAATAAGTACTAAATAGTCAGAGAGAGAAAGTTCATTGATTGATCAATTGAGTTGGTTATGCCCGACCATAAATTCATAAATAAATCGTGTCAGTTATAAATAAATTTCATATATAAATGTATCTTGTAATTTTATGAATTAATAAGTGTAAATTTATTTTAAAAATGCCAAGACAAATGTTAATATTAAAAAAACTATCTGGCACATTTAACGGGGTCGTTTAGTGTGAAGCCCGTTTTTAATGCTTTTTTGGGGATTTTTTTTTGACAAACCATTAAAATAAAATAAGTTATAAATTGTATATCATTTTTATCAACATTTTAAAAAACTTAGTGCTTTTTTTGAAGTCATTATATAGAATATAGTCGGAGATACACCGCCCAACAGGAACACATATATAAAAAGAGGTGCTCCACTGCTGACATGATTCCGGCCGTTGTGCTTATCTGAAATTAACAAAAAACCAAACGTAATTTTAATCGTTAGACTTAAGGCTCTACATGAAACTAAAATAAAGTTAGAATTCCAAAAAAAATTTCTTTTTTACGCTTTAGAAAAAAAAATTCAATTTTTCGTTTTTTTTGGTTCTATATAGCTGATAAAAATAAAACTAACTAAGCAATCTTAATTATTTTAGTTCACCATGTAGTTCTATATGTACTAAAGATGCTGTATAAATTTGAGCAGAATCAATCAAATAGTTTTTGAGATATCATGGCAGCAGTTTTAAAAAATCGTGTTTTGAGAAAATCGCGTTTGAAAGTTGTAAATAATTCATAATAAAAAAATGATCTCACCATCAATCCGCTATGCCTAGACCATAGAGTACACCTTCCTCTTCTTCATAGAAGTCATGAAAGGCCGTTTTCTCTCCTTTTGATCTGACACACTAGACGACCCCCTCAATGATTATCAAAATAATAAAGACTATTTAATTGTCTGAAATGCTTGTGTTTTTATAAATCAAATTTAAACCTTACAAAAAAAGCAAGAAATGAATTTGTATACTCTCACACATGTGTGTGTGCTACTAAATGTTTAATTTCGCAAAAAAATATATCGCACACACACGCACGAACGCACACACACATATATATACATATTAGGGTAGCACAAATTTGAGCTCTATTTTTTTTCTTTTTTCTCACCATCCAACTATCTTCTTGAAAGAAAAAAAAGGTGCGAAAGCTGCGCGTGTATATATTTTTGTACCGAAACAATATATATATATTGTCACGGGTATGGAGCGTTTACGTAGCGGAGGGAGGGGGGACAGGGAAATAATAAATGCCTAATGACAGAAATAATAAAATTCAAACTCAATTTTGATTAACAAGATTCAAAGCAAATGCTGTATATAATAAAAAGAAGAAAAAGAAAAGAAAGGGTAAATGGGGACTCGATATAATGAAAATTAACTAAAATGGAAATAAGAACGATATTGTCGTAATATAATGGATCGCAACGGTAACGGGTTTCGGGACACGCGACTTCTCTGCCCAAATTCTCGACCCGTTTCAAATATTTTCAATAATACAAGTTTAATAATGTTGGGCGCCAGTCGTTATCGGGCAACGCGGCCGACCGCGCACGCTACGTATCAATAAGAGAAACAAAAAAAGGAAAACGAGACTAGCTCGAAAGTACGCAGGGACTGGATATAAATGTTGAGGAATATCTCGGGGTATCGGGGACAGACGGGGTTCTCCAATGGCCGATGGCCTCTTAGTTTCTGGACCACGACTATTTTAATACTCAATAATCACGCCAAAAAAAGAAAAAGAAAAGAATCGATATTCAATCGTTTAAACGAACATACAATTTTTCTCACCCGGCAATCGCGATGTATCGCGAGTGCTACGTCACTCGACTCGGCCGGCCGCCGTGGCCTCGCAACAGCCTGGCCTCGCATCTGAGGGGCAAAATTTCGCGGGGCGACTGGGATCCACCACGGTACCTTCTCACGAATTGTTACGCGAATAATTCTCTCTTTAATTACGGCGCAAACACTTGGGGAATCTTGATCACCACGCGAACGATTTACGATTAAATTTACTAATAATTTCTACAAATAATATTTCGACGACTCGCACGTTAAGGACGTTTGTTCGGGATGAACACGGGCAGGGGGGGAGGGGCAGGAAAGTCGCTCGAGCGACAAGTTTTTCGCGCTGACCTTACACGGCTTTTTTCGCCGCTCTCGGAAAAAGAAAAGAGAACTTACTTGGTATGACGGAATCGAAGCTCAAATTTTCCAGCGCTTGTACTACATGATTTAATGTCGCTTTTCTCTCTGTCTCGCTTTCAATGACTTCGCTCGAAAATTTCGCTGCTTCGCTGACCACGCTGCAAGACCTAATGGCCGACGACGCCGGCCGGCTTCCTCGTCTTTTGCAAATTTTCTTCAGATAGGTGGACCTCCCATCGCTTCCGTGCTCGAACGCCTCGTCTCGCTCTTCCGGCAGTTTCCGTCGATCGATCCTCGAGTCGATGTAGGCCTCGGCCGGTAAGAGCGCTGACCAGCCACACCGCTCGAGGGACGCTAGTTCCCCTTGCCGTGACGACAGATGGCGTCTCGGGAGATGGCAGCAGCGAAACGCCGAAAGGCGAGGCACATGGTGTGGAGCCGAGGATGCAGATCGACGGGCCGCCGCGGCTATAACCGACGGTCCGCGTGGTGCTTGATTTCGCGGCGTCGTAGGGAGAGGGCTGGATACAATAATATAAATCAAAACTAATCCTTAAATCTAACAATAATACATTTTGTGAAGACGCGGCGGCGGAGATCAAGCCGAGCGTAGTCACGTGGGCTTTTCCTCGATATTCTTGTGACGTCACGCCACAATATATATATATATATATATATATATACAATTTCGTAAAAAAAGTGATGAGCAGGCCCGCGAGTTTCCACGACCGCGTGAACGTTCGATTAAATCTTCATCCTTCCCGTTGAAACGTTCCCCATTCTCATTACTCCGCAGGAGGCCTCGTTTTTACGAGCGCAATAAAGTGCCGATTCCCTATGTAACGGCAACAGCCACGAAATTCTTGTCGCGTAATTCTCATTGCGAAATTTTTAATTAAAATAAAAAAGCCTCCTCTGTCGCGCGCTTTGTTTTACGTGCGAGCTGCGTGTGGCAATCGCCCGGAGCTGTATGCTGGAAAATTTGCTCGCGAGCCGATCGGATGAGCTTGTCCCGCGCCTCGATGCGAGACTCGTCGCGATTCTTCTTATGCTTTAATCTTCGTAATGATGCGAGGAGAAGTTAGAAACGGAGACTAACCTTCTCTCTCTCTCTCTCTCTCTCTCTCTCTCTCTCTCTCTCTCTCTCTGACATTCTCAAATATCGGGAAGAATCCAGAATTGAAAGAGACCAGACGAAAGAGTACAGTTTCCTCTGACTTGGCACGTTTTGTTCGAGGACGACGAGGACGACAATGACGACAAGAGTCTCAGGGATTTTCGCGCAGTCTTAAACCAGAAGAGCAGAGCGGGCAGATGGAAAACCCCTCGAAATCGAATCCACCGAGAAATTCCAACGTGCGCAGTGCCGCTACACAGTCTCATCCCATTTCTCTCTCTCTCTCTCTCTCTCTCTCTTCGGACCCTCGTTTTAGAGGAGCCGCGGAATCTCGCCGACGTCTGCTGTTTTCCCGATATCTCCCCACTTGAGGATCGACGCGCAAGAGTCGATGAGCTCCGTCCAAAAACACCCCTCGAACAAAATTATCGACTGGTCGCGCACACCGTAAAATGAACAAAGCCGAGTCGCCGAAAGAATATTAGCCGGAGTGATTCTCAATGCGGCACCCTCTTTTGTAAATCGCCCGCCGAGAGGGCAAGAAAGAGCTATCAATTGATTGATGTGTATTTCATTAAGATAATTTTTTTTATTTATCATCATTATACTTATTGTTTCTGATCGTAATTTTCGCTTTGAGAATGTTTCCAAAACCATTTTTCCATATTGGATTTTTTAAAATCCGGACGCCAAAAATTACGATCAGAAAAAATGTGTCTACTAATAGAAAATAAAAATATGAATAATGCGAAAAATCGTCATACCAAATGTTGGTAGAATTAATTGACAAATAATCATAAACAATATTTTTTCAATACTGAATAAGCAGAGAAGGATCGAGGGCAAAAGAGAGAGAATTATTGATTAATATATCTTTTCCAAATTTGGAAAAATCGTTGTAGCAAAAATAAACAATCAATCATATGCGTAGAAATAAAAAATGAACTATAGAAAAAATTACAAATAAAACGATTATTGATGAAGACAATAATAAAAAGTCCAATAAATGAAGTAAAAAGTGTATACGTTTTTTTTTAAATCCAATGCAAAGAAAAGGAACAGATTTCAAAATGACAACATACGCAATATGTTTGCTGGTTAGTGATAAATAACGTTGAATAATAACCGGAAAAAAGTGAATAAGTGGTAAGAACGGGGCAGGGAGGGAGAAAAAAATAGAGAGACAGTGAGAGAGTGAAAGAGAGACGCAGAAAAAGGATGGAAGATTCAAGTGACATTGGGAATTTTCCCAAACCAGTTTACAGGACCAATGCGGTAGGCCAGTAAACGACAGAAAAGAACATGTCCTTTCTCCCCTCGTCTGATCGATACGGTCGAGTGTACATCTTCGTCTCATCGTCTCGGGATAGGAGACTTCACACGAGGGTGCGAGATATCGCGACGTCCGCAACTTTCCTCGCCTGCGCGGCTCTTCATCACGAGGACAATCGCCCCTCGAGTTTAACAGCCCCCAGTCGCAGATATGCCATTGATAAGGAATTGCGAACGAGAGTTCTTCGCCCTGGAGGGAAAAAAATAATTTTCTCTCCTTCGACGCGATCCCCTTTCTTCGATCCTTATAAAAGGATCTTTTTTTGTTCATCGTCTCATAAAAGGAGGCAACTTTTTTTCCAAGTCCAGTCCATTTATTATTTCATAATAAATAAGAAATATAATAAGGAATATAAATATTATATTCCTTATTATATATATTTATTAATTTATATTTATATTTATTTATTAATGAATAATAAATTAACAGACGTTTAAAAAAAAGTTGTCTTTGAATCTAGGGCGGCGATGAAAAATATAGCGGAGGGAGCGTATTGCGGCAAAGTTATAAATGTTTATTTCGATAGCGCGAAATTGCGAATTTAGTACGCGTTAATCTCGATGTAAATGGCGCGGAGCTCTTGATTAGAATTTTTTCGTTTATTTTTACCCTTTTAATATCGTTGGGGAAGTTCATTTGGCTGCAGGGGTGGCCGGCCGTTGAGTTTGAGGGTTGTTAGTAGACATGAGAAAGAGGGGGAAGGGGAAGAGAGTGATGAACAGGAGAGAAAGAGAGAGAGAGACAGAGAGATAGAGAGAGAGAGAGAGAGAGAGAGAGAGAGAGAGAGAGAGAGAAGAAAAAAACTGAGACAAGGCAAAAAGGACGACTGGGATGAAGAGGGCGAAATAGAGGAGGAGCGGGAGGGCAAGAACAACGAGAAGCGGCTGAGAGGGAAAGAAAGACAGAGAAAGTAAAACTAAAAGAAAACGCCAGAAGGGTAAAAAGAGGGTGATAGAGAAGGGGGAAATAAAAACGTCAAGAAAAAGAGGGGGTGAGAGAGAGAGAGAGAGAGAAAGAAGAAGCGTGAGCGAAAAGAAGAATTAAAAAAGACCGAAAGGGAAAAGCGAGAACAAGAATGACAGAAAAAGGAACAAAAAATAGAGTGAAAGAGAGAGAGAGAGAGAGAGAGAGAGAGAGAGGGGGGGGGAGCCTTAATTGCTAGGGTGTTAGGAACACGCACTTCGCGTGGGAAAAGTGAATATCTCGCGGCTGAACAGAATCAGCCAAAACGTCAAAGTACATTACGGCGAAGGTGAACGCCACCTTTGGCGAGGGGTGGGTGGCAAGCTCGAACTTTAAGCGCACTTCCGTGACCGCGCGTGTCGCGCTTTAGACCCTTTCGTGTATCTCAAATCGGGCGCTGCCGGTGTGTGTGTGTGTGTGTACGTCGATTTAAATAAAACTGTTGCGGGGGCGTTGCAGAAGTGAGAAAGGCGCGAAGCACCTCAGTGGTGACGACGCACACCATGTTAAAACGTGTAACAACCGACGAGCGATTTTACGCCGTCCGCACGTGCGTCCAGCCTTCCCCCTTGCGGCGCACGTCGGCTTCGGGGGGGAAAAAGAGAAAAAAAACGATACGTTCGGTGGACGGAAAAAAACATGAGGATTAAGCAAGCTCGATGGAACATTGCGATTAGAGGCCGCGAAACAAACACGATAGCTATCTAACTTGCATTTTTAATTATTCGCCAATCACTGCGTTGTCACGTGCTTTCAGTAGGAAAATTGGAGACTTGCACGTTCATTCGGCGACTATTAAATTTATATATATATATATATATGTTGGAGAAACAAATAATATCAACAATATAAAATAAATAAATGTTTACATTAGGGTGATTCGTTTCAGGGTCACTTTTTTTTCTGACCCATCGTGCCCGAAAATCTTTAGTCGGTACCCAAAAACGAAGTTTCGTGAAAGGGGGGTGTTGTCAAAAAATATTTAGAGGTCGCGAATCAAAATTGAAGGTTTCGCATCTGATTAACATTGAAAAAAATGTTTTTCTCATTATTAGTGTTACCATTCCGCGAATTTTGATATCGCGATATTTTCCAAGTGGGTTCTCATAGGAAATATGATACTTTACAATAAAGTTCATTTAGCCTAGTCCGTAAATTCAACCGTTTCAGCGGTATCATTATTTCAAGTGAATATTGTATGAAAATATCTATTCAAACGGGTGTAACGCCTAAGCTATTAGATATATCGAAAAAAATTCAAATGAGAACTATGTAGAGAAAGTAATTTGCTACAAAAAAGTCTTAAAAGCCGAGCCCGTAAATTCAACTCTTTCTCAGCTATAGGTGGATGAAGTAAAATAAATAGATTTTTTTTTGTTTAAAAAAATATATTTATTTTTTTCTCTCAGCTATAGGTGAATGAAGTAATATAAATAGATTTTTTTTTGTTTAAAAAAATATCTATTTATTTTACTTCATCCACCTATGGCTGAGAAAGAGTTGAATTTTCGGGCTCGGCTTATAAGACTTTTTTGTATAAAATTACTTCCTCTGCAAAGTTCTCATCTGAATTTTTTTCGATATATCTAATAGCTTAGGCGTTACAGCCGTTTGAATAGATATTTTGCACAATATTCACTTGAAATAATGATGCCGCTGAAACGGTTGAATTTACGGCCATGGCTCAATGAACTTTATTGTGGAGTATCATATTTCCTATGAGAACCCACTTGGAAAATATTGCGATATCAAAATTCGCGGAATGGTAACACTAATAAGGAGAAAAACATTTTTTTCAATGTTAATCAGATGGGAAACCTTCAATTTTGATTCGCGACCTCTAAATATTTTTTGACAACACCCCCCTTTCACGAAAGTTCGTTATTGGGTACCAACTAAAGGTTTTCGGGCACGATGGGTCAAAAAAAAAGTTGCCCTGAAACGAATCACCCTAGTATACATACATACATATATGTATACATACATATATTTTTAAAGAAATGAATTAACACTTCAATATAAAATAAAATTGATGGAAAATAAATTTTGAAGAATATGGAAACATGGGAAGAACGAAAATAATATATATTTTAAAAATTGATTTTATATTCATTTCATTACTGATTTCCATTTTTAATTCTTTCTTTAACAATACATATGTATATATATTTTTAATTAATTAATTTTATATTTTCTTTTTAATTAATGTTTTCAACAATATATATGTATTCTTATTTATTTTTCAAAATATACATATGTATACATGCATATTGCTCGTAAGCTCGTAACTTGTTTGCAGTTGACTCCCTTGTACAGGAAACTCCGTGAGCTGAATAAAATAATGAGAAACGCAATGTGGAGGTTTCCAATCCGCACAATCTTTTTCCAGAGCTGTCCTTTTAAGGGTTCCGTGCGTCTTTTCAAAGAACTATTTTTTTTACGAATGAATCGTAAATAATCTGAAAATATATTTATTAACGTTATGTATTGGCACTTCGACAACGCGGATTTCCAAAGAAATTTATTCGACAATACATCATTCCCGTCCATGTATGATTGTGGAACTTTGGACGAAAATTCTGCCTCACGATTCAAGAGACATAAAAAATCCAGCAAGATTCCTGTAACGTTATAATTATAATCCGTTGCGCCAAATGTTTATTGCAATTTTATTCCGCGACGAAAGAACTCAATGTCACTTTTTCCGCAAAATTTAATTTTTCGCCGTTTCAACATTGGGTTTCAAATTTAACATTTCACACCCTTTTTTTCAAAATCGAAATAAAAATCAATAACAAATACCAATAGAAATAGCTATTGGTTCTTTCTTTTTTTTCCCTGCCACATTTTTACTGAATTTCCGGTCGCGTTCGGTACCGGAAACTAGGTAAGATCGACATCCCGCTTGGGGCGCATTTCGACCGAGCGATCACCCATCCGAGTATTGGCCGCGATCGAAAAGCGTAGAACGGGCCGTGCTTTGGAGAAAGAGCGAATCTGCCCGCGATACGCGGCTGCGTTATTACGAGATCCCAATGGAGCTTTAAATACTTCGTCGGCCCGCGGAAGCGAGCATAACCTCTCAATACATCATCGCAGCAGTCGGCGGGTACGGCGTGAAAAACCGTCCAGGCCGCGGTGCGCGAGCGTTGATATATTTGTACGCGAGGTGTGTGTGTGTGTGCTCGCTGTTCCGTGGGATTTCCGTGTGATTTTTGTGGCCGTGCCGTTTACCCAAGAGTTGCTCGAGTGCGTACACGTGGACCGGTGGGCGAAGGGGAATACGGCAGATGCGGAGAATGAGAAGATTCCCGACGTTTTTAGTACGGCAGCAAAATTTTTTCATTTTTTTTTTTTTCGTTTTTTTTCCTGGGGCTTTTTTTCCGAGGCCGAAAGCTCGGAAGGATTTACGTTGAATATTTTACGATCGCGTTGATTATTTTATTTCCTTTGGTCAATTTCGTTGCGACGGATATTTCGTCATTCGCGCGTTGAAAGAGAACACGAAACAGTTGCGGGACGCTGGAAGAAAAAGTGGATGCAATAAAAGAAGAAGGAAAAGATCATGCATTTTTCAAGCCACACGTCGTACGAGTGGAGTGAAAAAAATGTAGCGTCTGGATAACGTCTGTAGATTGCTCGTTGGACAGTACGTTATCTGTGAGTCTTCAGGACGTGAGAGAGAGGGGGGGGGGGAGAGAGAAAGAGACATTATTTGTGTACATTTAGACATATATATATACGCACATATTCTATATAATAACAAAATATTTGTCATGAATTGTTACACGAGACCAACAAGTTAAACCTATTGTTTTTTTCATTTTCCAAAAATGATGTCCTATTACTTTTTAATTTTTCGAAAATGATGTTCTATTACTTTTTTAATTTTTTGAAAATGATGTATGACTTTTTTTATTTTTCGATAATGATGTCATATTGCTTTTTTAATTTCACCGATTTCAGTGCAACAAAAACGAAAATTCTTCCTAAATCCCTCAACTGACGATTTCGCCAAGATCGGAAGAATTGTCGTATTTGTTCCCCTGAAATCGATGGTAAAATTGACAAATTTTTTTTTATTACGTACCTGCACCGACGGAACGCGAAAAACGTGTCTTCGTACAGGTTTGACGATTTTTAATACTAATTCACATTCAGAATCGTTTAAATATAAATTAGTATTAATAATCGTCAAACTTGGATGAAGACACTTTTTTCGCGTTTCGTTGGTGTAATTTTAAACCTTCGACGAAAACTCCGTGATATTCGTGATCAGCGGACAATTTTTCATTGGATATGCACTTGAAACGATGTAAAAGTTGGCAAAAAAAAATCCGGACCATTTTCGCCACTTTTGACGAACCGCCAAAATCACGAAATTTCAACCAGCCGTAGTGTTGCTCCTATTGCATTAAAGTAAACTTGTTAAGGAGGTTTCAAACGGATTTTGGTAGACTTTGAAAATGACGCTGGATTCAGAGCGATATCTTAATTGGTTTCTCCCAAAAGTGTATTTGAAAAATGACCGATAAAAAGGCAAGTGTGGGAGGAAAAAATCACAAAATCGACAGTCTGACTTCAAAAATCTACTGAAAACGGAAAAATAATCGTAGCTCAATTAATCAGAGGGCATTTCAAAGAGAAAACTATAAAGAAACAAATGAGCACCTACAGAGTGGAGTTCCAAATCGACACCAAAAAAGAAATGAGCGTCGACTGAGTGAAAAAAAAAATTGGCTGACGGGAAAAAAATTGGATACTCAATATTTTTTAAATATATTCCTGTTTATGTATTTTTACCCTCTGAATACGAATAAACCATTTATTTTTCCCAAGTCGCTCAAATGTCATTAAAAAACCTTAGAAAATTTTTGGGATGTGGTTCATCTCCTTGAGCTTGTTATCCGGCAAAAATCCAAGATACGTAAACATTAATTTTATCCCGCCTTTGAAGTGTTACCTGTTTCATTCAATCCAATGCGCCCCTTTCAAATGCGGGGTGAGAGAAAGAAAATTAAAGGGCCGGTGCATCCCTTTAATCCATTAATTGTCATTAAATTATTGTTAACATTATAAAAAAATAATATAAAAAAAAATATCAAAATTATTGAAATAATATATATATATATATATATATATATATATATATATATATATATATATATATATATATATATATATATATATATATATATATATACACTGCGAGAAACAGGCACAAAACTCGCACTGTCTGTGCCTCTCGAGACGCGCTATTTCCACGTCCCTGCGCTCGCCCGGACTCGAGAGCCTCGCAAGAGATTCCAGATGCGATGAATTATTTCGAAGCCAGCGTTGCACGACGCACGATCGTCGATAAGAAAAGTCAAGTGGTCGGTAACGACCAGCCGGCTCCGATCGAGTAAGGAAGCAAAAAAGGGCAAAAAAAAGGAAGAGAGTGAATTTTTGTCGTTTGTACGGTGAAACTTTAAAGACGCGCCAACCGCGATATTTCACTTTCGAGAGCTTTCTGCGTATCTGCAATCCGTGAGCAAATTTCCACTTGATGGAGTAATTTTTTTATTTTATTTCACCGATCCATTGTACGAACGAAGCTACCTGCGGACAATTTGTCATTGAGGATCAGCGCGAAATGTACTTGCCGCGACCGAATTGATTGCTCGGCTCGAAGCTCTTGTTGCCACGATAGGGAGGAAGCTTTTTTCAAATATATATAAGATAAATAGATTATCAATAAGTATGTATATATGTTTATTTGTTTATTTATTTATTTACTTCTTTGGGTTTGTTTGGGTAATTTAAATTATAAATAAATAAATCCATTTATTTAGTAGTTTATTTGTTTATTTACTTATTAAACAATGTTTTCATATATGTATTTTTATATGTATGTATATAAGTAATTATCTAACGAGCAAGATATTCGGATTTTCATTAATTTCCTGTAAAATCCGCTATGGGAAATTGCATTTTCATTTTCGGTCCGGCACGTTGTACGGCGCGCTTAAAAAAAAGAGGAGCAAAGATATAAGAGAGAAATACGAGAACATCGATGTCGCTTAAAATCGCCTTGTATATATATACAATGGCGTGCAAAAGTTTCGGATCACTAAATTTTTTTGAGCAAAATGATAAAATATTTACTTCCTGAACTCGTTAATCAATTCAAACTTTTGAGAAAGCTATGGTATGAATAATATCGTGATATGTTATTTTCTTGTACGGCGTATTATTTGTGTACAGCATGAAACGAGTTTCGTCGGTGTGCAAAAGTATCAGGGGGCTATCTCGCCGGGCTTCGTACGCACAGTTTCTTTGCATTTTCTTTCGTACTAGTTTCGAAACATACATGACAATGAAAAATTTGTATTATTTCTGCCCCGAAACACACAAATATTAAGGTTCGTAAAACCGTGTTAAAACTTTCTTCCGAAAGAAAGAGTTCTCGCGATATTGCGAATCCATTATCCATTGAAAAAGTAAGATCAATCGTAATATATAAATGAACAAATTCGTTGTGTGGCAATCGAAGTTGTAGAGTGCAAAAAACTACGGAATACGTTGACAAAATTATAAAAAGGAAGTGCGTTGTAGATTCACGAAAAACTGCAGCTGGCATTTCGAGAGAATTATGTAGTGAAAATCGTGCCGATGCGAAGTACAGTATCCCGACGTCTAAAGGCTGTAGGACTGATTGGACGCATTGGTGTAAACAAGCCCCTCATCAGTAGAAAGAATCAAAAGGCCAGGTCAAATTTTGCAAAAAAATATCACTATTGGACAGCATCAGATTGGCGGAAAGTGCTTTTTCCCCATGAATCCAAATTTCAATTATTCGGAAGTGATGGTCGGAAGTACGTGACTCGTTCAACAATTACCAGATTCAACGTAAAGTATCAAATTCCTACCGTAAAACACGGTGGTGGGAACATTAGAGTTTGGCGAGCATTTTCTGACGACGGCGTTGTTCCACTGGTAGAAATTCAAGGCAATACGGACGCTACAATCTACAGAAATACATTGCAAGACCATATCCTCCAATTTGCAATGAAGAAAATGTCACGTGGTTGGGTTTTTCAACACCACAATGATCCGAAATATGCTTCGCATCTCGAAAAGATTTTCTTCGAATACGAAAAGTACGCCTTCTCGAAAGGCCATCACAATCACCGTACTTAAATCCGATTGAGCATTTGTTAGGCCAATAAAAGAGACGAAAACCCAGCACTTTTTAGCGCAGAATATGGATTTTTGACTGAAGGTACATGGTTGCATACTGAAAGTAACCCCAATAAAGTGTTGCCCCCCAACTCGCCGCAGCCCTAAGAAGTAGGGGTTGAAAACTTAAAAATCGCCGTATCTCGATAATTAATAGCCCGATAAAAAAAGGTTCCGAACAAAAGTTGTTTGGAATAATAAAATACGTATAAAGTTGTTCAACGACCGACCCCCTATCTTTGAAAATAGCAGCACAAAAACGATTCGAAAATGGGGGGTTGTTGCGTGTGCGAGCGGAGTAGACTCCCGTGTTTTTGTGCCGCTAGTTTCAAAGATAGGGGATTGGACGTCAGATGACTTTACACGTATTTTATTATCCCAAACAACTTTTGTTTGAAACATTTTTTGATCGGGCTATAAATTATCGAGATACGGCGGTTTTAAGTTTTCAACCCCTTCTAGGGTTGGGGCGACTAGAGGGTCAACATTTTATTGGGGTTACTTTCAGTATGCAACCATCTACCTTCAATCAAAAATTCATATTCCACCCTAAAAAGTGCTGGATTTTCGTCTCTTTTACTCGACTATGTGGCAAGACCTGAAAGATCGTGTTGGAACAAAAAATCACTCTAACAAGGCGCAATTGTGGAATCATTTGCGACATGAGTGGGGAAACTTGCCACGAGGACGGATCTCACAATCAATAGCGTCCATGCCTAATCGATGCGCCGCGGTTATCGCTGCTAAGGGCATGGCAACAAAGTACCGAGTCAAGTGAAGAAAGTCGAATCTCATTTTGTTAGTTTAAACATGTTTCGTTATGTTTTTCACAAGCAATAGTATCTTGCACAATACTTTTGCACACTCGTTAAATAAAAAGTGATGGACAAAAAATATTTAAGAACGATATATATGTACATGATTATTTGTTTTCAAATATAAGTGGAAACATGTTGTCATAACTCGTTTATTTCTTCCTCACCCTCGTACTTCAATGCAATATGGTTGAAAAATAGGATGGCTGAAAACTTTTGCACGCAACTGTATGTGAAAGTCGGTACGGGTGCATTGTAGAAAAAATACACAGATCTCTTGATTGCTATATGCGTGCAGCTCGTCGAGCGATACGGATCGTAGAGAAAATCCCTTTTGGTCCATCCCCTGTGAGCCTATCCATAATCCGCCTACGGGGTGCCCGAATCTCCACTCTTCCCCCTTTGTCGTTCTTCCTGAATCTATATATACATATATATATTTATACATACGAGGGTGCATAATTGCATCTTGATAAAACAGGTGAATTGTAAATCAAATGTGGATTCGCGTCGACTCGCGTAACTCACTCAACCCTGTACACTGACCCTCTCTCTCTCTCTCTCTCTTTCTCTCTCTCTTTCTCTCCCGTCTCGTCGCGACCTGCCGAGATTTATATCCCCCTATACCTAATTATAAAGAATTGTTCCCCGTATATTGTCGAATTGGATTACTCTGTCGGCGTGAAAACAAAATAAGAAAATTTTCGACGTAACTCGTGCGGATCTTGCACCTATAGAGTTGGCGATTCGATAAAGCAACGATTTTTTTTTCTTTCGTTTTTTCAGATTCATTGACATTGATTTGTGATTTTTTTAAATCTGCCTCCGAGCTTTGCGCAAGAACTCGGCGACGAATTGTGTGCCTCTATTTGGGAACGTAATGTGCTGCCGTTTATTGTTGCAGATAAAATTGGGATGCAATTATATTATTTTTACGAAATGTATATTATAGAACGCACTTTGTTTTTTCACTCGTTTTATTTTAGCAAATAGAATAATAAAAATTTCTATAAATATACAATAAAAAATTAATATAATGAGAACATTATAAATACAATAATTTATATATATGTATATAAAAGATATTATAAATAAAAGTACATTTTCATTTATGAAAAGAATAATTTATACACACAAAATATGTAATAGTTTAAAAAATGTGTAATGAAAAAAAGTGTAAAAAACATTGCTTTCCATAACATATATTTCGTGAGAATAAAATAATTGCATCTGAATTTATATATATATATATATATATATATATATATATATATATATATATATATATATATATATATATAAACAGAACGCACAATATGCAATTATATTTTACATTGGCCTTCAAATTTTCCAAACACTTCGATACAGAAAACACAGAAAAAATGTGTCTTAAAAATATAACATATCAAAATGCAATACAATATAAAAAAGTTCAATATTAGGATAGCATAACAGAAAATGTTACATACAATATATACATTTATGAAAATTCAATACAATACTCTACATATTTTATTGCCCCAAACAGCTCACGAGTATAAATATAAAAACGATATAAAAAACAAATCACCGTTTATTTTCACTCAGCAACAAAATACGACCCTTCACATTGTCCTTCATATTTTACAAACACTTTGATACAGAAAACACAGAAAAAAATGTGTCTTAAAAATATAATATATAAAAATACAATGCAATATAAAAAAGTTCAATATTAGGGTAACATAACAGAAAATGCTACATACAATGTATACATTTATGAAAATTCCATACAATACTCGACATATTTTATTGCCCCAAACATCTCAGAAGTATAAACATATAAAAACGATTTAAAAAAAATTGACGTTTATTTTCACCCAGCAATAAAACGCGAGCCTTCATATTTTACAAACACTTCGATAAAGGAAAAACAGAAAAAATGTCTCTTAAAAATATAATACATAAAAATAAAATACAATATATCAAAGTTCAATATTAGGATAACATAACAGAAAATGTTACATACAATATATACATTTATGAAAATTCCATATAATACTCTGCTTATTTTATTGCCCCAAACAGTTCAGGACTATAAATATAAAAACGATTAAAAAAAAATTACGTTCATTTTCACTCAGCAATAAAACACGAGCCTCCGAAGTACTTTCGTAAATTCAACAGATTTTAATTGCTACGATTAATTCGGCACATTTTTCTCCAAAACATTTGAGCCCAGAGATGGGTAAAAATGTTACGTTCGCAATTAGCGATATGTACGTGGTCGATTTCGGGCATCCCGGGATGCTGGCTGGAACTTTTCTTTGACCGATTTTGTATCTCGTCCTCATGTATATGTATGAGAAAGACGGGCTAAGCTGGCAGAGTATAGACGAAGGACTGAGCGCGGTAACTCATCTCGAACGTGCGCCAACTTCTTAAGCCTTCCCTTGCGATTCGTCGCATACATCAGCCATGTAACATGGTTTGTAGCTAAACGGGGATTGTTCGGCAGTGACCCCGGCCGCCTTGGCGCGCGTACAAAGCTCGCACTGCGCAAAAGCTTATACATAATTTCATGCATCTACATAATATCCATGAAAATCATGATCGTAAATTCATTATTCTCATGACGTGCATATATATATACAAACTTGGAAGAGGCATTATCTCGTCGTGATCCGCACATCCTCTTGGACGAAATTAATGTTGGATTTATGTGCAAGAACAGCCGGGTAAAGTGTAGTTAGGAGAAAATATTTAAAAAAAACGGCGAGAGAAAGAGGCAGAGAGAGGACAGCAGTTTGTAAGTCGGGAATTGAAACGTGATTTCTCGTAATATCGCTGGATCGGCGAAGAGGAATCGAGACGAAGAACGGTTGTCTCGATTTCACGCAAGATAGGAAACAATATATGGAAAAGCTTGCACATAAGAGCGGGGAAGAAAAAGTTGAGCGGGAGAAGCACTCGAGCATTGTCCTCGTCGATGCATCGACGTCGAGAGCGCGGTAAGTTCCGTTACGGTGTACATACGGTATCGAATTACGTAGATTGGTACAAGGGAAGAATGGGAGCGACGACAGAATGGGACAAAAGCAGCTGGAAATGAGCGAGGAAATGTTTGCCACAGGAACGGAATTCTGTTGGTGGATAGTTCGGATGGTATTTTTTTTTTAGTTTATTGATCATTTTGGAATGCTAGAAAAAGGGAAAGAAAGATAGAGACAGATTGAGATGATATTTAGAGCTAACAATTTAGTTTTAATAATTTAATACAAACATTTAAATGCTGATAATTTTATACGAATTGATAATAATAATGTGATACTAATTTGATACTGAAAATTTACTTCCCATATCAATAAATGTCATCTTAATTATGGAGTACTCAAAATTTAATTATAATAATTCGATGCCAAAAGTTTTATACCACAAATTTAATTCCAAAAATTTAATACCAATAATTCAATCCCGATAATTTGATATTAATAATTAATATCAAATAATTATTATTATTTAATAATAATAATAATAATAATTAATATATTATTATTAATTAATATATTATAATTATGATTAATATTAATAATAATTATTATATAATATGATAATAATTCATATGAAACAATAATTTCATATTAATTATTTAATACTCCGAAAGTAGAAAAAATTGTAACAGCTCGTACAAAAAAGAATGTCAAATAATTGGAAGCACCGTGGAAAAAAAAACAAACACACCCTTGCTGGGAAATTCCGCCAGGGCGAATCTCAAATAGAAATTGACCAAGCTATCGCATAACGGATGGCGAACTTGCGGAAAATGATCCGATTGGCCCTAAACTTTTGCAATAAGCTCTCGCGCGCTTCTTACGTCCGATCTATTACTTTTCGAAGAGATCGGATCACGCGGCTCCTCGATATACGTGCGTCCACTTGTATAGTTTCTCATTTTCGTACAACATCGAGGCGAGCTTCGATTTCCCAGAGGCTTCGATGCGCCCGTCACGTGTATGTTACCTATACTCGTGTGAGTGTATATATGTACGATGCAAGGAAACTTTGGTACAAGTTACCGTCTGTCGTCCGTGCAGGGGTGTCTGAGGCATGTATGGATATGGTAGAAAAAAAAAACTACGTGAAA
This sequence comes from Ophion ellenae, assembly GCA_963210295.1. Lineage (NCBI taxonomy): Eukaryota > Metazoa > Arthropoda > Insecta > Hymenoptera > Ichneumonidae > Ophion > Ophion ellenae. Next base: position 31,389,690 of record OY723396.1, on the reverse strand, counting down.
CCGTGATTGGTCGTCCGGAATGTAGTAAGGGCTGTGCTTGGGATCCAAAAAAATAAGTCGATTTTCGGTATTTGTTTTCTGATGAAAGTTCTGGCATGACGAGGTCGCGATTTTACACACAATTAATACATAATCTTACCAAACTTGAGTATTTTTTTAATGAATAATATTGATATACTATGAAGTTATTATTATCTTGAGAAAGTGCCGCCGTTACTGCATGGCCAATTGGTGTAAGTGACTAGCCTCATCTGAAACAAAAAAAAAGTATTTTCTGTATAATGATAACATTTTTGCATGACCGGATACCTTTCGAAAATGTAAAAATTTACAAAAAAATGTTTTAAATTTATGTTTACACAAAATGTTTGAAAATGTTTGAAACTTACAAAAAATTTACAAATGTTTACCAAGCTTTCGAGAAAAAAGAGCGATTTTCGTAAAAAAAAAAACTATTCATTTGTTACCAAGAAGTGGATAAACGTTCGAAAAAATCATGCGGCCAAACGATAAGAAATGTTAGCTATGCCCTGTCTGAATTCGAAGTGAATCGGATGAATAGATTTTGGGATACGGCTTTCACCGTTTTATAAAACCTAGTTCTTACACAAACGCGTATCAGCCCCGATAAAGTGAATACAAAAGCAAGACGGGCGTAGAGGAATAGAAGGAGCAAGACACCGCGGCGGAGCGGGGACGAGTAAAGAGGAAGTGGAATGCAAAATGGCTTGTTGAAGAGAGATCGGAGTTTGAGCGGTCTCCATGGGTACCACGAGGCATGGCGCGTGACCTGGGCAACGCGACCCGAAGAGGGTTGGTACACATTATCCTTAATCAAAATATAGGTAGTCTATACACACACACACACATATATATATATATATATATATATATATATATATGTGTGTGTGTGTGTGTGTGTGTGTGTGTGTGTGTGTGTGTGTGTGTGTGTGTGTGTGTGTGTGTGTGTGTATTTAAATACAAAATTGGATATTTTTAATGAATTTCGTGGTAAATAGGTTTTTAAAAATAATTCTTAGATGATTTTTAAATGTCAATTAGTGAATTATATATATATATATATATATATATATATATATATATATATATATATATATATATAACGAATGTACATCGATACAAGTATCTATATAATATATATTGATTGATATTTATCATGTTTAGCAATAACTTAAACGTAAATACATGCAATGAATGATTTTCAGATCAATTGTTAATTTATTCGTTGTCATTTAATTTATAACATTCATTATAATAGAATTTGAAGCTCTCGAAAACAATATATCATATTAACGGAGATGCAAATATCCCTTATAATTTTTTTCATGTAAATGGTTTAAGTATTTTCCTGTTAATTGAATACATATAATATTTCTATGGAAAACTTAACCAATAGTCGATATTATTTCGACGGGGCTCAATTTGTTTCGTGAGAAGCCAAAAAGCCGGGAGTAATGAGTGTATTCGTTTGTATCGAACACTTCTGCGAAATTCGAAGTACCAGTATTGTACCAATGAATATTCCAGGCTGACCAAGTTATTCAGGTGAGGCGTGGCCATTTTTCTTTTTCTGACGTCAATCATTTGCCTCTTTTCTCCAGGCTAACCTCCCTGCCTCTTACCCCGCCGGTCTCACCCTTCCTCTCTCTCTCTCTCTCTCTCTCTCTCTTGCTCGCTCTGTCTCTCTCTCTCTCTGGATCTCTTGCTCTTTGTCTCATCAATAGTGCATTCTACGCATCGCCCGCTTCATTGCCCGCCCAATCACGTACCATTCAAAGTGACGGGTCTCCGAACACAGGAGCCCAGGTAGGATCAATTACGTTCGCGGGGACTGGGCGGACAAAGAGGGACGGAGGGGGGTTGACTGAACGCGAAGGGCGCACGAAGTGAGAACGAAGGGTGGATAGGTGAGAGACGGATCACCGGTCGGATAAATTCTCCGGGCACGTCGAGTGAATCGAACTACGCGCCTCGTCTAACTCTGCAGACACTTCCGGCTCCGTGTCGTACGCACACGCGCTAATACCTCCGTCCATTTGTGTCAAGTACGCGCCACGAAGAGGAACAAGAGAGAAATCACAAATTTAATGAACGAATATGGTCCTTTTTTCGGGGACATCCATTTTTTACAGTTTTTTCTGTCGATAATGCTTGGCGGTCACCCATCGAAATATCGGTCCTAGCATATGCTCCTTGAGCCGAGAGATTACTTTATTATTCGTTAGGAAGGGAAAAAAGTCAGCGGACCCCATCGCCAAAAGCGCGACGAAAGAAACCGACATCCGAGAGAGTGGTGAATTATTCTCGATGCAATCTCATTTACCGGCTTTAATTCTCATCCTGAATACGAATTCTCGTATACAGGTTATACGACCGCGCCTTCGAGTGTGCGGCGATAGCGGGCGTTAAGCCGGAACGATATAAAGCGATAATAATGAAAAAGTTGAGAAGAATGAGAATCCCGAAGCCGGGGAAATTGTGGCATAGAGGTAAGACGCGGGAATAAAGAAGCCGGCACTTTAACACTTTTACCCTCTCTCGAGTCGGAAGTCGAATCACGCAGAGCAGACAATAGTATTTATATAATGTATATATATGAATATATCGTTGGTAGAATTGAAGTACGGAGGCAGCTGGAGTTGTGTGTACCGGGTGTCTCGAGATTCACGCCAGATCTTCACGGCATGGATAGATAATGAATTTCCGAGCAGAAAAGTTCTTATCCGTTTTTCTCTCCGACGCATCGGTGCTGAGATATGAGTCAATTAATAACAACCAATCCGCTACGTCGGCGAGGCAAGTGCGCAAGTCGAACGCGCAGGCTCGGCCTTATTGCCAACGCGAAGCTTTTCGCCCGTTCGGATTGGCTGTCACTGATCAAGTAATATCTCAGCAACTGTGCGTCGGAGGAAAAAATCCATGAGAACTTTTCTCTTTAGAATGTCGCGTTGTATCTACTCCGCGAATATTTCGCGAAACCCTTGGGACACCCTGTATCGAGAAGGTTTTGTCGGTGATGCGGTATATTGCTCGCTCCATTTGAACTAAAAGTATTTATTATTCGATTATTGGAGGATTTTAATGCATCTCGTTGCGTGGACTTACTCTTACTCTCATCGACCTCTTTTCTTCGCGATCCTCCACTTATTTTTTTTTCTTCTCCTTTCTCCGCTTTTCACGTCGCGAGATATATGTCCGGAGCAATGCTCCGTGGAAAGGAAATTGCCACGAGAGCCGCACAATTCGCAACTCCGTTCCCGCGTAATCAAATCCCGTAAGCGGAAATCGGGTCTTGAATGACTGATTGTGCAGAGAAGGAAGGATAGAGTTGTGCAAGTTCGCACGCATGGCGCGCCATTGGTAAAGCAAATTTAGTGTAACATACTGAACTATCTATGTACATGGTAAAATAAATATTTTTGCAATTCTATTTACGAACATATGTATACAGGAGTGTGTGTGTATTTTCATAAAAGTATTTCGAAAACGAGAAACTAGA
>OY723396.1:31373670-31381170 GCA_963210295.1 Ophion ellenae | reverse complement strand
CTACTAGACGTACTCACACACACACACACACACACACACACATGTATAAATACACTACCGGCGGAACGTTTCCGGACAAAAATTCAAAAAAGTTTCGAAACGATTTTTTATGCCATTTCGCCAATAGTTGACATCAATGAATTTAAGGGGAGATATACACCTAGGAGCCAGAAAAAAGGTCATTTTTGTGAATTTTTCAAGGAAAACTATTTGAAATTTCGGATTGAGGTTTTAATTATCTAAAAGTATATACGTTCAAAAATATGATTAATTTTCTTTATTTCAAAATATCAAAAATATACAAGGATATTGTATGATCCTTGGAGCGTCGTAGAAAAATCTGCGTATACGGTACCCACTGGCGTTTCTTCAAAAATCATCTGAAAAAAAACCAAAAAGATGATTAAATTAGATACCATAATCTAGTACTTGTCATAGCCGATTTTGAAAATATCGGTTTATGACAAAATGGCGGACGTTTGAACATAAATAGCGATTTCTGGGCCAAAAATTAGTTATTATTTTGTCTATAAAACAAAAACTAAGTAACGGAAAAAAATCCTATGACAAGTACTAGATAATGGTGTATAGAACCACAAAAAACCTCAAACCAATAAACAAATCGGTTTATTGGTTTTCGAGAAATTTTGGGTACCGATTTGACAAATGTGGTTTTGAGAAAAACACGTTTGAAAATTTTAAGAGAGGAAAGAATTGTATTTTTCTATTTTCAATTGAGTTGAAAATAGAAAAATACAATTTCTTCCTCTCTTAAAATTTTACCACAAACTCCTTAGTTCTCGAGTTACGGTAATTAAGTCATCTGGTTGTTTACCAAAAATAGGTGAAGAAAAAAGATTTCGAAAAAAAAAATCTGAAAAAATATTCACGAACTCAACGAAAACCGATTCAACTTCTTACTATCTCAAGGTTTTCTTTGAATCCTTGACGTTTTCGCGTTATTCGTTATTTTTCAAAAGTTCTCTTTCTTTTTAATCAAAATATTTTCAGCAACAAAAATCGTACGAAGCTTTAAAAAAAAACAAAATTGAAGTTTGAGGTTCCCCCTTCACGATTCCGGTCTAAGGAACACATTTTTTAAAAATTGTTTGTAAACGGGATCCACTAGAAAAGAAATAAAAAAGGCGAAAAATGATCGTTTTCGAAGAAGAGTACAAGGCGTAAAAAAAATAGTAAAAAACTTTCAAAAAAAACGGTATGAAGGTGAATTCTTCCCCTTCAAAATGCCGTTTATTAAATTCATTTATGTCACCTGTGAATGGCATAAAAATCGTTCTGGAACTTTTTTGAATTTTTGTCTGGAAACTCTTCGACGATATATATATTACCATTTATCCGCGTACTTAAGTAATGTCGTTTACAGGGAGAGAGAACACGAGGCGGAGGTGGATGAAGAGGGTATGAGCAGGTCGGCATAACGGTTGTCCGTACTTGTACTGGTTCGTTGGTCCATATGTGTACAGGAACAAGCTTTAACGCGCGTTCCGCTCGTATAATGCCGAGAATGAGGCCATAAAATAAATTGATCAGTCAACGACTACGGTCTGGCCAGATGTCACTGGCCTGCTGTATAACCGCGAGTAGGAAAGCCGCAAGAGAAGTGCCGGTTGTGCGCGAGCGAGATGAAAGAACGATACATAGATATATGTTGGATCAGGACGATCTCTTTAAATCCATTAATCCTTATATATATATATATCGACAGAGAGTGAGAGAGAGAGGGAAATAAAATGAAAATTTATTTATGCACTAGCACGCTATAGGGCAATTTAAAAAAAGGTAGAGATAACTTACATGAATTTACATAACAATAAAAAAACCAAAAGAGACGAGCCGCCATATAATACGAAGCTCAAATATAATCAACAATGAATGGAATAATAGCCAAATAAATTAAACAATAAGCACTTATAATAATAATAATAAAGCAATGAAATAATAATAAATAAATAATAATAAAACATAAAAATGAGCATATGATAATCGAGGTAACGGTAGAAAAATTTCAGTTGAGGTCACCCGTTACTATAATACTCTTATAGGTATGTCCATGCCGATTAAGATACTCCAAAAAACAAGAGAGAGAGAGAGAGAGGGAGGGTAATTAAATGAGAATTTATTTATGCCCTAACACTCTATAGCAAAATTAAAAAAAAAGGTCGTAATTTCACATTAATTTACATAATAAAGCGAGACAAGCTGGGATATAATACAAATTTTAGAAGTAAGTAGCAATGAATAGAATAAGAGCCATAACGATAAAACAATAAGCAGTACTAAAAATAATAATAAGAAATATATATTTTTTATAACAATAAGATTCAAAACAGTTATTACTATAATAATAAATAAAAGTAGAATTATAGTAATCGAAGTACTTTCTGGTTAGACGGTTGCAGTTGCGTCACTCGTTTTAACAATATTCTTATAGGCATGGACATGCCGATTGAGCCACTCCAGAAGCAGAGAGAGAAAGATAAATGTGTGCGAGAAATATATTTAAATATATATTGAATTTTCATACACGAATTCCCTGCAATTCGTGTAATCGTAGAAAAGTCTCGGTGCTCGATTCCTCGGATCGCATATTTTAGGTATGGCGCGATAAAAAAAGATGACTTTTTCCGCCGTCGGGACGAGAATATACACATACCGTACACGTACGTGTACCGCTGAAAATTGCATTACCGTACGTCAATGTACCCCGAAAACAGCCCAGGCGGCAGCAGGAGTCAGTGCGTTAGAGGAAAAGCACTGAAAATCCTGTTATCGATACACTCGATCAATCTTCATGCCTATATACATCATAAAATTCATATATATATATATATATATATATATATATATATATATATATATATATATATATATATATATATATATATATATATATATATATATATACAAAAATATATATACGTAATTGAGTCAGAGCTAACCTAATTTCGAAACAATGTAATTTGTAAGTGCGTAGCGAATATAAGAGCAAGGGCGAGTCGGAATCCCCGCGTTTCCTGCCATCCTCATGTATATGTATATGGGTCCTGCTGGTGTTGAGAGAAAAATTAGACGAGGCTTTTAGCCCTTGATTCTATTAGGGACGTTTTCAAGCCCGCGCAGTTGCACAACGTCACGGATTCTGTGTGTGGTCCATGCCTCCGTCCCTCCGATCACCCACCGTCCCTCTGTCAGTCCTACGCACCGTCGTACCCCTGTCATTCACAGTGGTCCAGTACCGCGATGACGTACACACTGCGACCACTCACATCTACGTATCCTGAATATTGGGGGAAAAGGTCAGACCCACTTACATATATTCATATTCCTGCCTTTTTCACTCTATGTATATATATATACACACATACTAGTAAAACGGATTCCGTTTTTTGGCTATAAAACGGCCATTTTTTTCGAAAAAAAAATCGAACGATTAAAGACTACATTTTTATGTATTAAATAAGCCTGCAAAATGTCAAGATGATCGAGAAGTGTTCGAGTAATCTTGGTCACCGACTTCAGAAATGCCATTTTGAGAAAAACGCGTTTAAAGTTTCTCTTTCAACGCTCTTTCAACGCGGATTCTTCTTTTTCAACGCTCATATCTCAGTCAATTTTGTTCGGATCGACTTGAAATTTTCAGGACATATTCTCAGATATTTATACTTCAAAAAAATGCAATAAAAAAAATCGATTTTTTCAAAATCGCAAGTAGGGGTAACCCCTTAAGTAGGAACATTGTAGATTAAAATAAAAACGTTACAGTATCATTTTGACGTAGCAAAATATACATACACTGCGTACATGTTTAAAAGTAACGGATTTCTATTAAAAGTTTCCAGAATTAATTTCACTAGTGTATATTAACAAACAGACCCTACAATTCTATAACATTAGTACGATATATCTATATTTATGAAATTATCGTGCTAAGGCATAAAAAATACATAAATATTTATGTTTATTTCGATTTTGAGTGTGTGTATATGTATATAGTACCTTATATATACTATGTTATGTACATTAGTAAAATATATTTATAGATAAATTCATTATATACATCATACTAAGGCACCGAAAATTATAATTTAAAAATATATATATGTCAGGATGGCCCCGATTTGAGCTCTGTTTTTTTCCTTTTTCTCACCATCCAATTATATTATTTAAAGAAAACAAAATATTATCGCGAAATCTGCAAGCGGTCGAAAAATATTCAGAGGTCGCTCAAGCCTCCCAAAAATGCAAGTATTCATTTTTTTTTACTTTTTTTTCGTTCACTTCTCACCTGTGAGTTTTACGCTTTATGATTTTTTAATTAAGCTCGCGGAAGCTCTAGAAGGCCAATGAATATTTTCGAATGAATCTCCGAATGAATGAATATATGAATGAATTTAACACTTTGTAAAATTTTCGAAAAAATTCATCCTCTTTTTTTTAGAAACGGTTTTTTTTTAATTTACCTCACACTTTTAACCCGATAAAATGGGGGATCTATAATTTTGTTTACAGACAAGAGTTTTGAAGAATTATTTTATGAGAACGAAGATTATAATTCTTGGGTTAGTAATGTGAGGTAACTTTGAAAAATTTGTTTCTACAGAAAAACTTATTAGTGGTCGCTTAATGTCCCAAATTTACAATTACTGTTAAAAAATAAATCTCGTATGCACTATACTTCCTTGTAGCATAAAAACAAAATAACCAGCGAAGTGGTGCATCTTCTGAAAAATGTATTATAATAATTTGTAACAAACACCGATTAGACAATATGTGTTATTATGTATTATTGTATTATTTCTAGTATGTATTTATGTATGGGTCGCATTACGATGCACGTGAAACAGCTGCCATTTCAGTTTTACGAATAAAACGACCTACAATTTTGTTTACGGACAAGAGCTTTGAAGAATTATTTTATAAGAACAAAGATTATAGTTCTTGGGTAAGAATTGTGAGGTAAATTTGAAAAACCTGTTTCTAAAGGAAAAGTGATTAATGGTTTTGAAAATTTCACAAAGGGTCAAATTTATGAGTGAGAAGAGTAAAAAAAAAATTCCGAAAATTGGATATTTCGAAGCTCTTGAGCAACCACTAAATATTCATTGGTCGGCTACAGCTTTCGCGAGATTAACTTTAAAATTATAAAGAGTAAAATCCATGAGTGAGAAGTGGACGAAAAAAAAATCTATTTTATCATGAAAATCCAAATTTTTGGGAGGCTGAGCGGCCTCTAAATATTTTATGACCGCTCGCAGCTTTTGCGACAATTTTTTTTCTTTAAAGAAGATAATTGGATAATGAGAAAAAGGGTAAAAAATAGAGCTTAAATTTGTGCCACCCTAATGTATATAGATATTGAAACTACCGTAAATAAAACGATTATTCGAGCATTTTTTTAAATTATACATGCATATAGTATATGCACACACATACACGTATCTGTACACATTAATTCACTTCCTTAGGATGTACGCTTGGGAAACGTCCAACGGACTAAGAAATTCCCCTCTCTCTCACTCTCGTGTCGAATACACACCAAGCGACCAGATTTCAACTTTACGCGAAGGAAATAAGCGCGGTAATGGGATAAAAAGTCGAGTGAAGCCTGACCCAGTTTGAAATGAAATGAGAACGTTCACCGTCGTCGCCGCGATGACTATACGAAGGAAAACGCGACCAAGTTTGAAGCTCTTACTCCTGCTTTATTCTTCTCTCTCTCTCTCTCTCTCTCTCTCTCTCTCGCCTATTTTCCCTCCCTCCCTCTTTGTCTCGCGATCTTACGTCACTTTGGCCCGCGACGTACCTGTGCGAGCTTATCACGTGAATTTTTCCATTTCTCTCGAAAAACTTTTCCGCGCATATAAGTTGAGCGAGCAAGTAATTTTCACTTCATGAAACCCCTTCCCTTTATCGACGAAACTTTTGCTCCCTAACACCCCCCCCCCCGTCCTCTCTTACCGCGCCGCTCGATCTCATCCTAGTCAGGGGACTACTTTTTGATCGTGTAACTCCAGCGCCCTGTAATTGGGTACAAGGAACAAAGAGGACTACGGAAATATATACTCGTGTAATCGGAGAGAAGGAACAACCACTTGCCAACATTCCTATTCAATCTAATATCTATATGTTCAGTTTGAAAGGTCCCTATCATTCTTCTCAGCTTTTTCGACGAATAAATACGAAATTTACAAAAATAAAAAGAAAGAATTTAAAAAAATTACAAGTTGTTAAAAGTAAAAGAAAAAAACTTTCCGATCTTTTTATAACTTACAACATAAATTTTCTCATTTCTAAGTTTATGTTAAAATTTATCACAAATAAATTTATATCAAAATTAATATAGATATTCATGAAGTTATATTCACATTTATCAAGGAGTTGAGAAGTTCCCTTCTTTGATTTTGATCGACTTCGAATTTTTTCAAATTCTTTTTTTGGAAACTACATTTTCTTTTTTATTAATTTTAATATAAATATTTATATTAAAATATAAAAGCTTTTCATAACTGTATATACGTATACATAAAATTCACGTAAAAAAGTTCTTCTATGTATATACATAGCTACACTTTAAGAAGAAATTTTCTACGTGACTTTTATATATACACATATGAGGGATTCTCCGTCAATTCAGTCACTTTTTTTCGACCATCTCAGATCTGCCCCATAATTGGTTATATCAAAGTACTACTAAAAAGCATTCTATGTGAATTTTGTCAATTTTTTAAATTTAACATGTTAGAAAATGCCGTTTTTTTCAAATGAATATATCTCGGAAACTAGAAGTAACTGAAAAACAAATGTCTGTACATAAAAGTTGTAGTTTTATGTTAGCTTTCGAGTGGACGACTTGAAATAATTTTTACGTTCCGGTAGCGCTGATTTTTTACCAAAAAAAAGGGGAAATTATTTTTCTTCTTAAAAAAAGGCCATTTTTTTGCTGAAAAAATTACAGAGTCTTCCAGTATGTCTGACGATATCGCAAAAAAATCGCCAGAGTGACACGGATCGAGGTTCTAGGGTTAAAAAAATGAAACCACACAAATTAATGTTTTCATACCGGAACCCCGCTCCGTGCCACTCTGGCGATTTTTGTGCGATATTGTTAGACATACTGGAAGATTCTGTAATTTTTTCAGCCAAAGAAACGGCTGTTTTAGAATAAAAAAATAATTTTACCCTTTTTTGGTAAAAAATCAGCGTTACCGGAAGGTGAAAATTATTTCAAATATTCCGCTCGAAAGCTAACACAAAACTACAACTTTTATGTACAGAAATTTTTTTTCACTTACTTCTAGTTTCCGAGATATATTCATTTGAAAAAAACGGCATTTTCTAAAAAGTTGAATTAAAAAATTTGACAAAATTTACATAGAATGCCTTTTAGTAGTACTTTGATATAACCAATTTAGGGGGAGATCTGAGATGGTCGAAAAAAGTGGCTGAATTGATGGAGAATCCCTCATATATACATTTTTG
>OY723396.1:31366170-31368670 GCA_963210295.1 Ophion ellenae | reverse complement strand
TTTTTTTTTCAAAAACCTCGATTGAATCGATTAGCATAAACTAATATTATAATCCACTATTGCAAAGAATAATTACAGCAATGGTAGTAATCATAAAGGAAAGTTATGCCAATAACATTAATATAATAATAAGTGTGGGTATATACCCCCCCTCCACACGCGCACACTTAACCGATTTAATTGTTGCGCGCAACTCACTTACTCAATTTTCACGGAGACACAGTCACAGGGAAACATTCACTATTACCTACTCTTTTACATTATTATTCTTTACATTATTCCATTTTTTCATATTATATTCTACATTGTTTTTTTTTTAATTTATTATTATTTTGTACATTATCCTATTTCGATTTTGCATGTTATATTTTTATATTATTTACTTGTATCTATTATTATCATTGTTCTTATTATGAGCATGATTCCTTGCAATGGAGGATCGTAATGCAAATCCGAGCTGATCGATTTTTACAAGAATTTATTCATTTATTTTTCTTCGTATCGTTTGTTTTTTTTATTTCTTCATGGTGGTCCATCCAGAGGAAACGTAGGACATAAAGAAATGCTTGGACGCGAACGTGGACTTTTCCTTCGGTCCGCAGGACGCTCTCGGTGTGGCGACTTTTCCGCAGCCCACACACGGAGTTCCGGGCGGGTTTCCCGATTCCCGCGGGCTCTCCAGTGGGGACAACCACGTCATGCCGCCCTGACCTCATGAATTTTTTAAGGTCTCGTGAAGAAAAAAAAAAGGTTCGGATTGGAGTACTTTATCGATATGCCCGCGAGCACGAGCGCGCAAATTACATTTTCCAGAAGAGACCGCGATGAGTTCGTTGGGCAGAAAAAGAGAGAGGGAAAAGTTGGACGCGCAGGGACATCGGGATACGCGAATTCCAATTATTCCGGGAGCAACGATGACACGAGCGCGATGGGTGGAATCGAAGGGAGGCATTTTTTCGAGCCAATTTTTCCGAGCTTCGAGGCGGAAATCATTCTTGAGCTATGGACGTATGTTGGCCCGGAGGCTTGTATTTTTTCTAAATTTATTTTTCCAGTAGAATCAAATATTTTTTATTCATTTTCAATCCGAGAAACAAACCGGAAGATAAACCAGCCGGACAAGAATTCAGAAAAATATTTTCATTTGCAAACGACGATTTTCGAAATTTTTCAAGCTTTTTGACTGTCCTGTTGGATCGGACAATTTTTTATCGGTAGTAGAAGGGGGCGGTTTAATGTTTTAAATATTTATTGAAAATGCCGGATTCCTGAAATTGAAAAAAATAGATACATGAATAAACTCGGTGTCATATAATAAAATAATATACAAGGTATTTGTGCATGGACTGACACGTTTTTGGGGAACTGCGGGGGGGGGGGGGGGGGTCATTCGCTATTTTTTCACCCTTAGATCCTATGTGCTAAGTGTCACGGTAATTGAGATATGATTTTGTTCGTTTTTTTTTAATTACCCGAAATTTTTTCTTCAAAACGTCATAACTGCTTAATTTGTGGTCGTGATAGCACTAAATATCTATTGTTGTATTCTGCAATGTTCCTTATTATAAATAAATAATTATTCGATACAAATGGTACCAAGAAAGTGATCCTTGAGCTTCCAGTCTTAACAATGTGTAAATGTATGAGAAATTTAAACTCCAAAATTCATATAAAAAAAACATATTCTTTTAATTTTCACCACATAATGAATGATTTCTATGGCATATCGTCGGAGCGGGTATAAACTAGAGAACTTTTTAAAACAATGCTAACTGCAAAATAGGTTTTAGTTTTTTTTTATAATGAATTTGGAAGTTGACATTTTCATACATTTACGCATTTTCAAGATTTTGGCAGCTCACAAGTCATTTTCTTGAAATCAATTGTATCAAATAATGATTTATTTATAATAAACATACATTGCAGAATACAACAAAAGTTATTTCGTGCTATAACGACCACAAACAGAAAAGTTATGACGATTAAAAGGCGAAATTTCGGATTTAAAAAAAAACAAAAAAAATCATTGCCTAATTACCGTGACACTTAGGACATAGGGTCTAACGGTGAAAAGAAGTAGCAAATGGCCCTACCCAATCACCCAAAAACTTGTTTCGGTTCATGTGCCAAACACCCTATATATTGTATGAAAAAAGACTGGTACCCTTTTAATGTAAATGACTTTGTTTGATCAATCAACAAGATTGATGCAATTCGCTTTGAAAATAACAAATGTGAGTATAAAACGCACTTAATGTCATTTAAGGTGGATTTCAAAGAGTTTAACCAAAAACGCAAGGTATCTGCCAGAATCTTTACGGAAAAAAAGACTAGTAAAACCGAAACGTGAAGTCTTTGATTTAAAGTACAACTTTAATAACCTAATCTCGCGGCCATTTAATTGTAAACAATTTAAAACTGAAAAAGTTAAGTGTCTCTTAATTAAAGAATACATTTCAACCGACGATAGCTCGGTACTTAAAAAATCTAAAAATAAATG